>CALNHX010005741.1:0-101409 GCA_940337035.1 Agriotes lineatus
TATGCTTTTCTACTTTCTAGTCACCATCAAGCAAATATAAGTTGCTTTACTTGTACATTTTGCTACAAATTCTCGGATTTATAATGTCATATTGGCGAGAAAAGTATATTCTTTAAGATTATAATTTTTGGGGTAGAACGCAAATAAAAACTAATGATTATCTAAAGCAAAATTTTTGAAATTTCGCTCTAAAGAACATGCGTTCAAAGAAAAAATCATATATATGAGTAGAACAGGGGCACTTTTCCCCCACCACTTTTAATTGATTCGCGGATTCGCGGTTTAATTCGCGGATTTATTCGCGGATTTCGCGGTTTTATTCGCGGATTGACCTAATTAATTTCGCGGTTTGATCTAATTAATTTCGCGGTTTGATCTAATTAATTTCGCGGTTTGATCTAATTAATTTTCACATGTGCTACTGAATAAATTACGCAATAGCTTCCGATCAAGTTACGCGGAGGCCATCTTGGATTTCTGGCGGGAATATTTGAAATTTGAATTTTTTCCGATTTTTTTTCTAAGTTCCATTATTTGAATTTTAAACTTCCCGGGTGTCAGCAGCCATCTTGGTGCGCGCGCACTTCTCACGGCGGTTGTTTTTAATTTTGAATTTTCGCGGAAATATTTGAAATTCAAACTGGTGGATCTATCTCGCTCTTCGAAGCTGCTGTCTCTGTCTTCCATTCACTCGCGGAAATATTTAAATTTAAAAAAAGCTATTTGCGTCGGACCCGAGTGGGAATCGAACCCTCTACGTTTGCATACACATTGGGCTCACATCGGTCGATGCCGCTAGACCACGGAGCGCTACGGATTTAAAGGGTTTGAGCGGTGTGCCATCCCGCTTGAGTACCGCTATGCTGTCATATTATAAAATTATTTATTTCCTGAAAATTATAATTAATAACAGATGAACTGCATTGTGCATAATTTAGAACCATAGTGATATTTTTAAAAGGCGAAATAATTATTTTAGTCCCTTATATAATACACGCATTCTGACTATGCTAGCTTTCTCTTTCAAAGTTTTGACGTCATTGCATAGCGGGCTGTAAATTTTAACCGACAAAATGCATTATTGTTACCGGGGATTGTATCTGCTGGAGTTTAGACTTTTTATAATAGAAATTAAATAAATGAACTGAATCACTCAAATGGGTTATAACGCTCAGGATCAAGCGGTCTCTATTTAATAAATGTGTTTTACAATCAACCATTGTTTTATTTGCAGACGGTATAGAAAATCTATTTTATTTTAAATAAACGTTGTACCACACAACCTATTTTTCAAAAATTTAGATTATAAGAATAGGGAATGTTTAGCTTATTGTGTTTAAAGGTTGGTACAATTTAAAAAAAATTAGATTTGCAACAGCTTTTGCTGTAATTAGTGCTTTTATTTTTATAATATGAGTGACGTGTATGCGTGGATTAACGATATTTCCATCGTTCTCTGCCTGCTATATAGATGGAAATTTCCTCTCGAGTTCTTGGTCAATCGAATATATTCCGGCGAAATGCTGTAACATATTTAAATTTATGTTGCTATGCGTGCTTACAAAAAGACGTTATGGAGCAATCATTAATTGATCTAATTAAATTCGCGGTTGTCAAATAATATCAAATTTTAAACTTTGAACACAACAGTTTTAAAATATTGCTCGGCTAACATAAAGAAGATATACGTATTGCTTGAGTAAGAAAGAGATAAACATAGCAGCAAATATTGGAGAAGGCTTGCCTAATTTTAATTATGACATTTGTCAACTAAACATGCCTAGTACTAATAGAAATAATTACTTTATTTTTATAATCTGCTCTTTTATAATATCGCTGCGGAACTTACGAGACGTTCTTTATGTTTACTTTAGAAACCCTTAACCCTTTTCATTTAAATCGCGAAATCCGCATAAATATATTACTATAAAAAATCGCGAAAAGTGTTGAGTAAATAAATGCAACGCATTGTAAAGCCGTAAAACTTTTAGTTATTGTACGTTTACAAGATGGGTCTTTTGACAAAGTGGAAGAACCAAACTATGCTATTGTAAATGTACAGATTTTTCACTGTCAATTTGTATATAACAACTTAATGTAAATTGGTATTTGGAACATTTTAACGAAAACAGCGACTTCTTTTCGGCATAAACTGTTTCTTCTCACTACGGAACCCTATTTTATAAGTAAACGTCTGAAATTGTGTCATTATATCGATAAAAACTGCATTTTAGTTTAAAAAATTCCAATATAAATGCAAACGGGCGAAAATAAAAACGCAATTAACCACAAAGTAACATAATTTGAATAAAAAAAACACAATTTCGTTGGAAAAATGTTCTGTTTCACTTAAAATTTTACAAAAACTGACATCATGTCACTTGAAATTATACAAAAAACGACATTTTTATCCAATAAGCGATAAAAAAATACGCCGTCTCACATAAATTTTAGAAAATCGACAGCATCTCCCATGAAAATTTATAAAAATCGGCATCTTGTCACATTAAATTCTGTAAAAACGACAAAAACAATATTTTTTTCACAACTTTCATTGAAAAATAGTAAAATTTTACGAAAATACGTCTGTGCTGACGACAAATGAAAATAAATTTGAATAGAAACACGCAAAAATTACGAAAAGACGTATGTGTTGACCCCAAAGTAACAAAAATTTGATTAAAATCACACAATCATACAGCATCTCACATAAATTTTCGCAAATATCGACATCATGTCACATAAATTATACAAAAAACTGTCATCACGTCACTTGAAATTATACAAAAAACGATATTTTATTCAACACACGATGAAAATTGAACAAAAATCACGCAATTACAAGCCATCTCACATAAATTTTCACAAAAATCGACATCATGTTACATAAACTATGCATAATTTTGCAAATGTTTTACACTTTTTATAAAATGCATCGCTCAAAATTAAAAGAAATAGCAATTTCGTTGAAAAAATCTACTACCACAATCATTTCGATAAACAAAATTCAAAAAATCTTATACTTTTGACGGAAATATATGTATGTTGACCACAAATTAACATAATTTTTAAATAAAAACGTGCAATTCGTTGAAAAAAATATTCTGACACCACCAAAACACGCAATTTCATTGAAAAATATATATATGTTGTCCGCAAATTAACATAAAGTTGAATAAAAACACGTAATTTTGTTGGAAAAATGTTCTGGCCCCTTCATTTCACTTAAAATTTTACAAAACTGCCATCATAACACTTGAAATTATACAAAATATATGTATGTTGATCACAAATTAACATAAACCTGAATAAAACACACAATTTCGTTGAAAAATTTGCAAATGTTTTACACTTTTTTATAAAATGTATCGCACAAAATTAAAAGAAATCACAATTTTCTAAATTATATCACGCTATTATGAAATCGTAGATTGATTTTTTGAAATTTTACACTTTGTAACTGTAAAATAACTGCAAATACTAATATTTTAGCTTTAGACTTTGTAATTATTGCAGATTCGAGAAAAAAAACAAAGCAGAGTAGAAATAAAAAACACAAACACTTTGTAATAAACAAATATATTGTTCTTATTTCGTATAATACTTAATAATATAAATATAAATGTACAGCAGAATGTCTTATTTCTAAAAAATTCGCTAGCAATTTACAAAACTGTAGTTTGAGGTGCACGACATTTCAAATTAAAAAGACTGCAAGTAATAAAATCAGAATTTCATTGTGTAATTTTAAAGTTTAAGATGCACCCAATCTAGAATTCCCTTCGTTTTTGGTGTTGATGACATCTGCCTTAGAGGCGTTTTTCTAACGGCCCTTTTTTGGAGGCGTTTCCTTATCGGCGTTCTTCTGACTGAACCTTTTTGATGTGGACTTGGATGAGTAGCTGGTGTTTTTAATTTATATTCTAAATCGGACTCGCAGTTATCAGTTTCCATTTCGGTTTTTCCTGTAGTATCAGTCGGGGTTGGCTTCTTTTGCTGTTTAGGTTTAGCTAGCAGCACATTAGCAACGTTAAGGTCTTTGATGTACTCAGCAAACTGTAGGCGTCCGGGTGGATTAATAGTTTTTTCGAGGCCGCAGAGTGTCATGAATTAAATCGACTATGTTAGACGCCGGTAAAATTTCACCCTTTATAGTAACGGTGCCCTTGTGATCCCAGCTCACATCGCTTGAGGTACTCAAAATGCGTAGGAAAACTTCAGCTTTTTTCTTAAAAGTTTTGGGAAGTGTAGATAAAATAACGGCATTTGATAGGCTGTCACTGGTTGTTTCAATAGGTATTTTGATTGGCTGCCGCGCCTGGTTTGTGAAATGAAGGAATCGTTGTAAAACCTGATTGTACTGGATCCATTTATCGTAATCAGTTAATTTGGACTTTAAAACTTTTTGCATTTCGTCATCAAGCTGTGATAATATATTTTTCTCCGCATCATCGCCAGACTTAAGACGCTGGACAAATTCCGGCGATACAATCAACATCTTCCGCTCTTTGTCCATTTTAGTCGAAAAGGAGCTCAGTCGTTTGTTCTGGTAGAGCCGTCGTGAATAAACTAGCTTAAAATCAAGACTTTCATAATAAATATATAAAAAAATATGACAGGTACGGGAATCGAACCCGTATTCTCTCTCGAGATCAGAGCTTAAATCTGACGCCTTAACCATTCGGCCAACCTGCCTCCCTATATAAACGAGCACTCTCTACATAATTAAGAAAACATATAGTTTAAAAAGCCTTCTGCATGCAATTTCAAACAATATTTCATATAAATTAAGTCATGTACAAATTTCTAAATCGGTTTTGATATATATTTTCTCGAAAGATTGGACCCTCAGCTGCCGTTTTATTATTTGTCGAGATGCGTCATCGTTGAATTTACAAGTGCCATCCTGTCTGCTGTGTGACGTAGGTAATGTCTCCATACCTTTTTATTTTAAAATTCTATAAAAACAGAGGTCCAAACTGCTGCCGCATCAGGTAACAGAGTACAATGGTTTAAAACGTGTTAGTGCGGCATCAGTCGGGCCTCTGTTTTTATAGAATTTTAAAATAAAAAGGGGTGGATACATTACCTACGTCACATCGCAGACAGGCTGGCTCTTGTAAAATTCATCGATGACGCATCACGACAAATAGTAATAAAACGGTAGCTGAGGGTCCAATCTTTCGATAAAATATATACCAAAACCGATTTAGAAATTTGTACATGGCTTAATTTATATGAAATATTGTTTGAAATTGCATGCAGAAGGCTTTTTAAACTATATATTTTCTTAATTATGTAGAGAGTGCTCGTTTATATAGGGAGGCAGGTTGGCCGAATGGTTAAGGCGTCAGATTTAAGCTCTGATCTCGAGAGAGAATACGGGTTCGATTCCCGTACCTGTCATATTTTTTTATATATTTATTATGAAAGTCTTGATTTTAAGCTAGTTTATTCACGACGGCTCTACCAGAACAAACGACTGAGCTCCTTTTCGACTAAAATGGACAAAGAGCGGAAGATGTTGATTGTATCGCCGGAATTTGTCCAGCGTCTTAAGTCTGGCGATGATGCGGAGAAAAATATATTATCACAGCTTGATGACGAAATGCAAAAAGTTTTAAAGTCCAAATTAACTGATTACGATAAATGGATCCAGTACAATCAGGTTTTACAACGATTCCTTCATTTCACAAACCAGGCGCGGCAGCCAATCAAAATACCTATTGAAACAACCAGTGACAGCCTATCAAATGCCGTTATTTTATCTACACTTCCCAAAACTTTTAAGAAAAAAGCTGAAGTTTTCCTACGCATTTTGAGTACCTCAAGCGATGTGAGCTGGGATCACAAGGGCACCGTTACTATAAAGGGTGAAATTTTACCGGCGTCTAACATAGTCGATTTAATTCATGACACTCTGCGGCCTCGAAAAACTATTAATCCACCCGGACGCCTACAGTTTGCTGAGTACATCAAAGACCTTAACGTTGCTAATGTGCTGCTAGCTAAACCTAAACAGCAAAAGAAGCCAACCCCGACTGATACTACAGGAAAAACCGAAATGGAAACTGATAACTGCGAGTCCGATTTAGAATATAAATTAAAAACACCAGCTACTCATCCAAGTCCACATCAAAAAGGTTCAGTCAGAAGAACGCCGATAAGGAAACGCCTCCAAAAAAGGGCCGTTAGAAAAACGCCTCTAAGGCAGATGTCATCAACACCAAAAACGAAGGGAATTCTAGATTGGGTGCATCTTAAACTTTAAAATTACACAATGAAATTCTGATTTTATTACTTGCAGTCTTTTTAATTTGAAATGTCGTGCACCTCAAACTACAGTTTTGTAAATTGCTAGCGAATTTTTTAGAAATAAGACATTCTGCTGTACATTTATATTTATATTATTAAGTATTATACGAAATAAGAACAATATATTTGTTTATTACAAAGTGTTTGTGTTTTTTATTTCTACTCTGCTTTGTTTTTTTCTCGAATCTGCAATAATTACAAAGTCTAAAGCTAAAATATTAGTATTTGCAGTTATTTTACAGTTACAAAGTGTAAAATTTCAAAAAATCAATCTACGATTTCATAATAGCGTGATATAATTTAGAAAATTGTGATTTCTTTTAATTTTGTGCGATACATTTTATAAAAAAGTGTAAAACATTTGCAAATTTTTCAACGAAATTGTGTGTTTTATTCAGGTTTATGTTAATTTGTGATCAACATACATATATTTTGTATAATTTCAAGTGTTATGATGGCAGTTTTGTAAAATTTTAAGTGAAATGAAGGGGCCAGAACATTTTTCCAACAAAATTACGTGTTTTTATTCAACTTTATGTTAATTTGCGGACAACATATATATATTTTTCAATGAAATTGCGTGTTTTGGTGGTGTCAGAATATTTTTTTCAACGAATTGCGCGTTTTTATTTAAAAATTATGTTAATTTGTGGTCAACATACATATATTTCCGTCAAAAGTATAAGATTTTTTGAATTTTGTTTATCGAAATGATTGTGGTAGTAGATTTTTTCAACGAAATTGCTATTTCTTTTAATTTTGAGCGATGCATTTTATAAAAAGTGTAAAACATTTGCAAAATTATGCATAGTTTATGTAACATGATGTCGATTTTTGTGAAAATTTATGTGAGATGGCTTGTAATTGCGTGATTTTTGTTCAATTTTCATCGTGTGTTGAATAAAATATCGTTTTTTGTATAATTTCAAGTGACGTGATGACAGTTTTTGTATAATTTATGTGACATGATGTCGATATTTGCGAAAATTTATGTGAGATGCTGTATGATTGTGTGATTTTAATCAAATTTTTGTTACTTTGGGGTCAACACATACGTCTTTTCGTAATTTTTGCGTGTTTCTATTCAAATTTATTTTCATTTGTCGTCAGCACAGACGTATTTTCGTAAAATTTTACTATTTTTCAATGAAAGTTGTGAAAAAAATATTGTTTTTGTCGTTTTTACAGAATTTAATGTGACAAGATGCCGATTTTTATAAATTTTCATGGGAGATGCTGTCGATTTTCTAAAATTTATGTGAGACGGCGTATTTTTTTATCGCTTATTGGATAAAAATGTCGTTTTTTGTATAATTTCAAGTGACATGATGTCAGTTTTTGTAAAATTTTAAGTGAAACAGAACATTTTTCCAACGAAATTGTGTTTTTTTATTCAAATTATGTTACTTTGTGGTTAATTGCGTTTTTATTTTCGCCCGTTTGCATTTATATTGGAATTTTTTAAACTAAAATGCAGTTTTTATCGATATAATGACACAATTTCAGACGTTTACTTATAAAATAGGGTTCCGTAGTGAGAAGAAACAGTTTATGCCGAAAAGAAGTCGCTGTTTTCGTTAAAATGTTCCAAATACCAATTTACATTAAGTTGTTATATACAAATTGACAGTGAAAAATCTGTACATTTACAATAGCATAGTTTGGTTCTTCCACTTTGTCAAAAGACCCATCTTGTAAACGTACAATAACTAAAAGTTTTACGGCTTTACAATGCGTTGCATTTATTTACTCAACACTTTTCGCGATTTTTTATAGTAATATATTTATGCGGATTTCGCGATTTAAATGAAAAGGGTTAAGGGTTTCTAAAGTAAACATAAAGAACGTCTCGTAAGTTCCGCAGCGATATTATAAAAGAGCAGATTATAAAAATAAAGTAATTATTTCTATTAGTACTAGGCATGTTTAGTTGACAAATGTCATAATTAAAATTAGGCAAGCCTTCTCCAATATTTGCTGCTATGTTTATCTCTTTCTTACTCAAGCAATACGTATATCTTCTTTATGTTAGCCGAGCAATATTTTAAAACTGTTGTGTTCAAAGTTTAAAATTTGATATTATTTGACAACCGCGAATTTAATTAGATCAATTAATTGATTGCTCCATAACGTCTTTTTGTAAGCACGCATAGCAACATAAATTTAAATATGTTACAGCATTTCGCCGGAATATATTCGATTGACCAAGAACTCGAGAGGAAATTTCCATCTATATAGCAGGCAGAGAACGATGGAAATATCGTTAATCCACGCATACACGTCACTCATATTATAAAAATAAAAGCACTAATTACAGCAAAAGCTGTTGCAAATCTAATTTTTTTTAAATTGTACCAACCTTTAAACACAATAAGCTAAACATTCCCTATTCTTATAATCTAAATTTTTGAAAAATAGGTTGTGTGGTACAACGTTTATTTAAAATAAAATAGATTTTCTATACCGTCTGCAAATAAAACAATGGTTGATTGTAAAACACATTTATTAAATAGAGACCGCTTGATCCTGAGCGTTATAACCCATTTGAGTGATTCAGTTCATTTATTTAATTTCTATTATAAAAAGTCTAAACTCCAGCAGATACAATCCCCGGTAACAATGCATTTTGTCGGTTAAAATTTACAGCCCGCTATGCAATGACGTCAAAACTTTGAAAGAGAAAGCTAGCATAGTCAGAATGCGTGTATTTATATAAGGGACTAAAATAATTATTTCGCCTTTTAAAAATATTACTATGGTTCTAAATTATGCACAATGCAGTTCATCTGTTATTAATTATAATTTTCAGGAAATAAATAATTTTATAATATGACAGCATAGCGGTACTCAAGCGGGATGGCACACCGCTCAAACCCTTTAAATCCCGTAGCGCTCCGTGGTCTAGCGGCATCCATCAATGTGAGCCCAATGTGTATGCAAACGTAGAGGGTTCGATTCCCACTCGGGTCCGACGCAAATAGATTTTTTAAATTTAAATATTTCCACGAGTGAATGCAAGAGAGAGACAGCAGCTTCGAAGAGCGAAATAGATCTATCAGTTTGAATTTCAAATATTTCCGCGAAAATTAAAAACAACCGCCGTGAGAAGTGCGCGCGCACCAAGATGGCCGACGCCCCGGGAAATTCAAATCCAACAAATTAAACTTAGAAAAAATCGGAAAAAATTCAAATTTCAAATATTCCCGCCAGAAATCCAAGATGGCCGCCGAAGTCCGAAGCGTAATTCCAGAAGCAAATTAAAAAAATCTAATGCGTAATTTAATCAGTAGCACATATGTAAATTACATATCAAACTTCATATGTGATTAATTAGATCAAACCGCGAAATTAATTAGATCAAACCGCGAAATTAATTGGGTCAATCCGCGAAAATTCCGCGAAATCCGCGAATAAAACCGCGAATTAAGGGGGCGTGGCTTAATCGAATAAAAAGTGGAGGGGGTTTCTCGCCTCCTTCTACTCATTGTGTATAATATATTTTATTTTTCAACTACTAGATAATCTCTTACCATCCGCAGTTGAATGGTTACCGTCGGAAGATTAATTGTTTAATTAATTAAAAATAATTGCATCATCCTTTGTTTCTTTATTGCAGTTACTATCAATGTTTTGCAATTTACATATAAACAAGTTAGAGTAATCTGCAGTTATCTATGGTTACATTAGCGACGTTAGAAGATCCAGCAGATGTCCTTAAACATAACCGGAAGCTTCGACCACGTACCTTTGACTAAATCCCAATAAACAACAGATCTTGGTTTCCGCAATAACAATTATAGGAAACAAAACCGCTAAACCATAAATAAGTTTTTAAAAACAGAATACTCGATTCTCATGAATAACAACTAAGAGCATCCTCTGACATAAGCGATATTCTCTTAAACATCCGGCTTAATGCATCCTGCATATTTAAATTCTCAAATACGTCGCTATTCACTGTTTTAAGGAAGGCAAAAATGTACATATTCATATAACTTAACATCTTACCTTAACACTTTTTACGAAAAGATTATTTCCACCTAAGAAGGGCCTCATAAGGTCATAAGCACTTGTAAAACTATTGAAACCATAGGTACGTGTCGTACAACAATTATTACAAGACTAACATTGGACCATAAATGACTATGTTAATGTTCCAAGACTTCCATTTAATGTATTAAAAATAATAGTTTCCTACTAAGCACCATGCTGGCAACTGTTGAACTTCTGTGTAAAAATACTCCCATGCTACTTTATTGCCGAAACGAATATAATATTAATGAAAATGTGTGATGTAATACCAACTAGAAGTACCACCTACGTTTTTAATAAATTATAGCTGTCGCATATTTTATGAAATTAAATGTAACTGTTTCTAGCCGGCGTTGACAACCACCATTTGCCTTGTTAGGGCAGCGTAGTGTATATAAATATTTTTCTAATCGATTATTTTGAGGATATGTGAACGAATGTGCTAGTCGAAACTGATACGTCTTGCCAATGCTACCAATACCAAGTCTTATTAAAGCAAACATTAATGACATAGGCAATACCGCATTTATCTTCACATTATACTCCTAGGACCTAGGTAGAGAATCGATGCTATGTAAATATCCTCCCCAATGATATTCTACACTCGCTGCAACATGAAATAAATCAGTATTCAAGATCTTCACGTTCCGATACCACACCTGAGTTACTGCTTCAATAATACTTTTGTTGATTGCACAATCACCTGTAAGTACATCCTCCCCTTGAGGTATCAATCTCACATATGTAAAAAATCGAACCACCTACGATCTACAATTGAGTGCGAGTTCATGTAAACAGACGCCGTTTGTGTCTTCCCAGTGATTTTCTGCACTCGCTTCAACATGGAATAAATCAGTCTTCAAGATCTTCTCTTTCTAAAACCATACCTGAATTGCTGCTTCAATAATATTTCTGTTGATTGTACAATCCCATTTCACTACATCCTCCCCTTGAGATACCAATCTCGCATAAAGAATCCAGCCCGTGCGATATAAAGCAGTGCAGGAGTTAATGATGCTATTTGTGTCCTCCCAAATGATTCTCTCCACACGTTTCAACTATGACTAAATCAGTTTTCTCAAGAATTTCTCCTCCGGCAACTAGACGTGTATTACTGCTTCGATGATATTACAGTTTGTTGCGGAATCACCTTTACCTACATCCTCCCCTTGAGGTATTTTTATAGGTATCATTGTAACACATGTAATCGAGCCACGTACGATCTACAATTATTGAGGGAGAGTTAATGTAAGCAGACGCTATTTGTGTCCTCCCCAGTGATTTTCTGCACTTGTTTCAACATTGAATAAATCAGTCTTCCCAAGATCATCTCGTCCAGAAACTACACCTGAGTTACTGATTCAATAATATTACTATTGGTTGAGGCATCACCTTTAAGTACATCCTCCGTTGAAGTAAGTATCATTGCAACACATGTAATCGAGCCACGTACGATCTACAATTATTGTGGAAGAGTTAATGTAAGTAGACGCTATTTGTGTCCTCCCCAGTGATCTTCTACACTCGGTTCAACATTGAATAAATCAGTCTTCCCAAGATCTTCTCGTCCGGCAACTACACCTGTATTACTGCTTCGATAATATTACTGTTTGTTGCGGAATCACCTTTACCTACATCCTCCCCTTGTATCATTGTAACACATGTAATCGAGCCACGTACGATCTACAATTATTATGTGAGAGTTAATGTAAGCAGAAGCTATTTGTGTCCTCCCCAATAATTTTCTGCACTCGCTTCAACATTGAATAAATCAGTCTTCCCAAGAAATTCTCGTCCGGCAACTACGCCTGTATTACTGCTTCGATAATATTATTGTTGGTTGCGGAGTCACTTTTACGTGCATCTTCCCCTTGAGGTAAATATCATTGTAACACATATAATCGAGCCACGTACGATCTACAATTGTGTGCGAGTTAATGTAAACAGACGGTATTTGTGTCCTCCCCAGTGATTTTCTGCGCTCACTTCAACATTGAATAAATCAGTCTTCCCAAGATCTTCTCGTCCGACAACTATACCTGTATACTGCTTCAATAGTATTACTGTTGGTTGAGGAATCACCTTTACGTACATCCTCCCATGAAGTAAGTATCATTGTAACACATGTAATCGAGCGATGTACGATCTACAATTATTGAGGGAGAGTTAATGTAAGCAGACGCTATTTGTGTCCTCCCCAATGATCTTCTGCGCTCACTTCAACATTGAATAAATCAGTCTTCCCAAGATCTTCTCGTCCGACAACTATACCTGTATACTGCTTCAATAGTATTACTGTTGGTTGAGGAATCACCTTTACGTACATCCTCCCATGAAGTAAGTATCATTGTAACACATGCAATCGAGCCATGTACGATCTACAATTATTGAGGGAGAGTTAATGTAAGCAGACGCTATTTGTGTCCTCCCCAATGATCTTCTGCGCTCACTTCAACATTGAATAAATCAGTCTTCCCAAGATCTTCTCGTCCGACAACTATACCTGTATACTGCTTCAATAGTATTACTGTTGGTTGAGGAATCACCTTTACGTACATCCTCCCATGAAGTAAGTATCATTGTAACACATGTAATCGAGCCATGTACGATCTACAATTATTGAGGGAGAGTTAATGTAAGCAGACGCTATTTGTGTCCTCCCCAATGATTTTCTGCACTCGCTTCAACATTGAATAAATCAGTCTTCCCAAAACCTTCTCGTCAGGCAACTACACCTGTATTACTGCGTCGATAATATTACTGTTTGTTGAGAAATCACCTTTACATACATCATCCCCTTGAGGTAAGTATCATTGTAACACATGTAATCGAGCCACGTACGATCTCCAATAATTATTATGTGAGAGTTAATGTAAGCACTAAGCAGACGCTATTTGTGTCCTCCCCAATGATCTTCTGCGCTCACTTCAACATTGAATAAATCAGTCTTCCCAAGGTCTTCTCGTCCGACAACTATACCTGTATACTGCTTCAATAGTATTACTGTTGGTTGAGGAATCACCTTTACGTACATCCTCCCATGAAGTAAGTATCATTGTAACACATGTAATCGAGCCATGTACGATCTACAATTATTGAGGGAGAGTTAATGTAAGCAGACGCTATTTGTGTCCTCCCCAATGATCTTCTGCGCTCACTTCAACATTGAATAAATCAGTCTTCCCAAGATCTTCTCGTCCGACAACTATACCTGTATACTGCTTCAATAGTATTACTGTTGGTTGAGGAATCACCTTTACGTACATCCTCCCATGAAGTAAGTATCATTGTAACACATGTAATCGAGCCATGTACGATCTACAATTATTGAGGGAGAGTTAATGTAAGCAGACGCTATTTGTGTCCTCCCCAATGATCTTCTGCGCTCACTTCAACATTGAATAATCAGTCTTCCCAAGATCTTCTCGTCCGACAACTATACCTGTATACTGCTTCAATAGTATTACTGTTGGTTGAGGAATCACCTTTACGTACATCCTCCCATGAAGTAAGTATCATTGTAACACATGTAATCGAGCGATGTACGATCTACAATTATTGAGGGAGAGTTAATGTAAGCAGACGCTATTTGTGTCCTCCCCAATGATCTTCTGCGCTCACTTCAACATTGAATAAATCAGTCTTCCCAAGATCTTCTCGTCCGACAACTATACCTGTATACTGCTTCAATAGTATTACTGTTGGTTGAGGAATCACCTTTACGTACATCCTCCCATGAAGTAAGTATCATTGTAACACATGTAATCGAGCCATGTACGATCTACGATTATTGAGGGAGAGTTAATGTAAGCAGACGCTATTTGTGTCCTCCCCAATGATCTTCTGCGCTCACTTCAACATTGAATAAATCAGTCTTCCCAAGATCTTCTCGTCCGACAACTATACCTGTATATTGCTTCAATAGTATTACTGTTGGTTGAGGAATCACCTTTACGTACATCCTCCCATGAAGTAAGTATCATTGTAACACATGTAATCGAGCGATGTACGATCTACAATTATTGAGGGAGAGTTAATGTAAGCAGACGCTATTTGTGTCCTCCCCAATGATCTTCTGCGCTCACTTCAACATTGAATAAATCAGTCTTCCCAAGATCTTCTCGTCCGACAACTATACCTGTATACTGCTTCAATAGTATTACTGTTGGTTGAGGAATCACCTTTACGTACATCCTCCCATGAAGTAAGTATCATTGTAACACATGTAATCGAGCGATGTACGATCTACAATTATTGTGGGAGAGTTAATGTAAGCAGACGCTATTTGTGTCCTCCCCAATGATTTCTGCACTCGCTTCGACATTGAATAAATCAGCCTTCCCAAGATCTTCTCGTCCTGAAACTACACCTGAGTTACCGATTCAATAATATTACTATTGGTTGAAGCATCACCTTTAAGTACATCCTCCCCTTGAGGTAAGTATCATTGCAACACGTGTAATCGAGCCACGTACGAACTACAATTATTGTGTGAGAGTTAATGTACGTCGACGATATGTGTCCTCCCCAGTGATCTTCTACACTCGCTTCAACATTGTATAAATCAGATTTCCAAGATCTTCTCGTCCGGCAACTATACCTGTATTACTGCTACGATAATATTACTGTTAGTTGCGGAATCACCTTCACGTACATCCTCCCCTTGAGGTAAGCATCATTGTAACACATGTAATCGAGCCACGTACGATCTACAATTATTATTGTGCGAGAGTTATTGTAATCAGACGCTATTTGTGTCCTCCCCAATGATTTTCTGCACTCGCTTCACCATTGAATAAATCAGTCTTCCCAAGATCTTCTCGTCCGGCAAGTACACCTGTATTACTGCTTCGATAATATTACTGTTGGTTGCGGAATCACCTTTACCTACATCCTCCCCTTGAGGTACGTATCATTGTAACATATATAAAGAACTGAGCCACGTACGATCTACAATTCTGTGCGAGTTAATGTAAGCAGACGCTATTTTTGTCCTCCCCAACGATTTTCTGCACTCGCTTCAACATTGAATAAATCAAGTCTTCCCAAAATCTTCTCGTCCGGAAACTACACCGGTATTACTACTCCAATAATATTACTATTGGTTGCGCCATGACATTTAAGTACATTTTCCCTTCGAGGTAGGTACGTATCATTGTAAAATATGTAGACAATTGAGCCACGTACGATCTACAATAATTGTGTGTGCGAGTTAATGTAAACAGACGTTATTTGTGTCCTCCCCAGTGATCTGCACTCGCTTCAACATTGAATAAATCAGTCTTCAAGATCTACTCGTACCAAAATCATACCTGAATTAATGCTTCAGTAATATTTTTGTTGGTTGTGCAATCTTCCATAACTACATCCTCCCCTTGAGCTATCAATTTCACATATGTAGAAAATCGAACAACGTACGATCAATAGTGGTGTGCGAGTTAAGGTAAACAGATGATATTTGTGTTATCCGCCATGATTTTGTACACTCGCTTCAACAGGAAATAAATCAGTCTTCAAGATATTCTCTTCCAGAAACCATACCTGAGTTATTGCTTCAATAATATTACTGTTGGTTGCGAAATTACCTTTAAGTAGATCCCCCCCCCCCCTGAGATATCAATCTCACATATGTACAAAATTGAACCACCTACGATCTACAGTAGTGTGCAAATTAATGTAAACCGATACTATTTGTGTCCTCTACAACGATTTTCTACACTCGCTTCAACATGAAATAAATCAGTCTTCAAGATCTTCTCGTCCCGAAGCCACACCCGAGTTACTGCTTCAATAATATTACTGTTGATTGCGAAATGCCCTTTAAGTAGATGCTCCCCTTGAGGTACCAATCTCACATATGTAGGAAATCGAACCACCTACAATTTACAGTAGTGTGCGAGTTAACGTAAGCGGATGCTAATTGTATCCTCCACAATGATTTTACACACTCGCTTCAACATTAAATAAATCAGTTTTCAAGATCTTCACGTCCCTATACGACAGCTGAGTTACAGCTTCAATAATATTTTGGTTGATTGTGCAATCTCCTGTACGTAGATCCTCCCCTTGAGGTATCAATTTTACGTATGTAGAAAATCGAACCACCTACGATCTACAGTAGTGTGCGAGTTAATGTGAACATATGCTAATTGTGTCCTCCACAATGATTGTCTGCACTCGCTTCAACATTGAATAAATCAGTCTTCCCAAGATCTTCTCGCACCGAAACCACACTTAAATTACCCCTTCAATAATATTAGTGTTGGTTGCGAAATCTCCTTTAAGTAGATCCTCCCCTTGAGGTATCAATCTTACATATGTAGAAAATCGAAGCACCTACGATTTACAGCAGTGTGCGAGTTAATTTATACAGATGCTATTTGTGGCCTCCACAATGATTTTCTGCGCTCGCTTCAACATCAAAAACATCAGTCTTCAAGATCTTCTCGTCCCGAAATCACACCTAAATTATTGCATCAATACTTAGGTATTCTAGTCTTACAAATAACGCACAGATATCTGATGGAGTTTAAATCTCGTGAATTCCCATGCCATTACATACAAGTTGTCTTCCTCTCTTGAACAAACTTTTTGCAATTCTGTACATGTTGTTTGCTTATCTGAATTATTTGAGAAACAGCCAGTTTTTCTTTGTCAGTTTTCCTTGCTAGAACGTATACAGATTGTCTGCAGGCACCAGCTAGAAACTACTTAACATTTTAAGACAAACAAACCGTCTCTGTATCGAGTTACAGTGTGTACCTAGTACCTGCAGACAGTCTGTATACCGTCAGAAACTAACAGATAGCAGCTGAGCAGTCAGGGGGTGCTTCTTCTGCGCCCCAACAGCCCTTCTTCCGTATTTTGTGGGTATTCTAACCCCCGTTGAATCATGAATTCCTTCAGCCTGATTTATAGTCTTGTTGGCGGCCGAAACTAGTTTTCTTGGGATTGACCGTTTCTCAATAAAAAAACTAAATATCGAGGAGTTTTTCTTCTTCCACTTTTTTTTCTCTTCGCTTCATTTCAATCAATCCAATTTCGCTTTTCTATTCCAAAATAGTATTTACTTTGTGTCGCCGCTATCGTGACTCCAGCCTTAGTGAAATTTTATTATAGCCAAAACTAGTTTTCTGGGGGTGTATTTTATCTAGTGTTGTGCCTTGGTCAATTGACCGGTCAATTTGACCACGGTCAAAAACTGTGTGGTCAAATTCACTGCCAAATGCTCTTTTAGCCTTAAAATTACACTATCAATCAACGGTTTTTTTTGTAGAAGGTCTTTATTATTGGCTGTAAGCCTGTAACTAATCAAACATTTACTGAAATTGCAAAAATGCAGGAGATTTACATATTTCGCGAGGGGATTCACACAGCGACCAATGTTCCTTGGGGAAGTACCCCTTTGTGCAAATTGTAAATTCAGCATTGGAGTGTTCAGTTTCAGTTGTGCTTTACTTACAGAACTATCAATACAATTGATTAAAAAAAGGTTAATTAAAAAAATTTAAATGGTCAAATGAGTGGTCAATTGGCTGGTCAATTGACCGGTCAATTGACCAAAAAGTTGTTGACCGGTCAAAGGCACAACACTAATTTTATCAGATGCTTCAATTCGAGGGAGTCTTTATTTTTCTTACACAATTTTTCTCTTTGCTTCACTAAATCCGACCTAGTTTTCCTTTGCCTCGCTTGCTGCTTCAGCTAACGCTCCTACGTTTTCAGGCTAAGGGATTAACAAAAACCCATGCGAACAATCATATATTCCAGCCATTGGTCAAAGGAATACATCTTTAAAATTATATTGGAGAAGTTTTTAGTAACACCTTCGAGTATATCTCATTCTTCTTTTTCTCTCTCAGCTATCTATCCAGCGCTTAATAGAGCTGCCAACATCTCGTTTGCATGTGGACAATTTATTTCTCACTACCTTCACCAGTATATTTTCTCGCATTTCCGATACGTACTGATCCCATTCGATGCTTCTTCCTTTCCATTCCACCATCCCATTAGCCACCCAGGAATAAATCGGCCAATTATCTTTTAATAATACACAAGATATCCACATCTTGTTCGCAGTGTTTATCTGAAGATGGAATATATTATGGACAATTAATATCTCATAATAGAACGAGTAGAGTGGAAACAGTTGAAGGCATCACTTTAATTACTACTTTGGCGGAGGCCTCCACAACTCAGCACAACGAATACAATAGCTTATCAAACATAAATTGATTTTTTATTGCTCATCATGAGATCATTCATTTTCAATGAGATCATTTTTGCTCATCAAGGGCTGCCAGTTTTGTGTCACGCTATCATATACAACCATTACCATTGCGTCCATAATAAAATTAGTATGGGAATGACCGACAACTTGTTTCTCAGAATGCATCATCATCGCTAAACCTCACCACATTGATTTTGGACAATCCTGCTGTCTGGTGACTAATCAGCCTTAACACCTATGCAAAGTACGGTCCATTGGGCGCTCAAAAACGATGCACGTCAGCCCTGAATGGTAAATTTGCAGTCGATAATTACAGTCACAGCCATTATCAAGGCCTGCGGATGCAGCATAAAAAGAGGAATTAACTACAGAAAATTGATGACCAAGTATGAAGTTACGTAAGTCACCGTTACGGTTGCGTAAAATCCTGATGGAGCTAATGAAACAATGTGTGGTTTTGTGGCCAAGAAATTAAACCAAGGATATATTAGCCTCTAAAACCTTAAAGGGATGCACCACGACCGGTAATCTACAAAACCACAATTCCTTCTTTACTGCGTCGAATTAACCGCTCGATATAATTAATCGGTCATGGACGTAATACGTGGTTATAATGAATTTACTAGTTCAACGCCGTAAAAAGCAGAACTAATTGGAGAACAGGGGACGTATGCAGGTATGCCGCTGATGCAACAAAACTGCGATTTTAAACTCAATGGTCAGGTCTATCATTGTCGAATTTCGACACTTAATTTTACGCAAGAATTTTTCTATGGGCGAAGGCCGACCTCCAAATTTCTTTAAGTAAACTTATGGAAATGGTTCAGTAGTTATGCAGTTCAGCAACCTTGTTCAACCAAAGAAATTTATTAATGTAATAAATTGTCATTAGGATTCCACTAATTAAAGTTCGATCAACAATACTATGAACATAAACGCATTTGGTTGCGCAAGCAACAAGAACGCTTGAAGATCTCAGGTACGGCAAAATAATCCATAAATTATTTTATTATTACCTTAAGCCATGTAAATGGACTATATAACTCCGCTCGATCATGTATGTACTAATACACGGCGCGGCGTCTAATAAATAAAGTCATTACGACTTTACGAGCTATGAGGTTAGAGGTGTAAAGATCTTCAAAGCTGATTGGAAAAACTGGATTTAACATTTAACTTCTTTGTTGTCTGTTCACAATGCAAATCGTACGTTTTGCCACTTTTGACTTTTAGTAATCGCTCATATACGAGCAGTCGACTTCAACGTCAATATAAATAAGGTAAATAGAAATGTGTTAATTTTGAAGAGGTCATAGGTACTCACTCATACTCATAAGGATGTCCTACAAAAATTATAATGTAACACGTTCACTAATGAAAGTAGCAATTACCATTTAGAAATACCCAACCGGCGTCATTAACCAAAACTGTGAATCAGAACGAATAATGTTCGAAGTGCTAAGTCGATAGCTAGATCCGCGTTGTTTTAAAATACAATATGATTTTCAAGACATTTTGACTATAGCTAAAGCACCTTAAAAAATAAATAAAAAAAGTGTCTCATGTGAATTTATAGACAAACCCTGCACCAAATTGAAGTGACATTATATGAGTAAAAAGATCAAATAACGTAGTCTCATTGTTCTAAACCATGAAAATAAAAATCCGAAGTGGATTTTAAAATTACCAAAAGCTTGATAACACTACTCACCCAAATCTACATAACCGTCCCAGCAGTACAGTACCAAATGGTTGCAAAGAACAACCAAACTACGCAAATATATAGTCACTAACACTTTCGCACAACTACAACTAGATGAACATGAAGAGTCGCCATAATAAACCGGCGGAACTAAAAACCTATTAACGATCTGCAAAGTTTACAACAGGAAACGCACAACCATTAGCTGGACAAACACGGTAAGATACATGATCAAATTATGCTGATAGCCGCTTGAAATTCGTGAACAGCTCCACGTAAGTGCTGCAGATTTACTACCACAATCCAAATGGTCCCATGGATGAACCTTGAAACAAAACATAGGCAGCGTCACATCGTGATTATCCAACGAGATGAAGCTTCTCACTAAAAATAGTTAACACCTGAGGATGATTCCCGTTCGGCCCATAAAAACCTGAACCGGCTGAAGTCAGCAGAATGCTATTACGGCATCCACTCAACGCGCCGAAAACAACTTCCTTATAACTCATTGTGATTGCGAGTACCAAACGCCGAAGACGCGATGCTATTGTCCGCTTAATGCGAAAAGGAGATGACTAAACCGCCAATTATCTGACAACATTAGCGGGCAACAGAGCAGGCTCTTTAATAAATTTAATAAAGGCAGAACTGGTAACATCGCGTTCTATCTTGATGGCCTTGCCAAGGCTGGGCGCCATCGGGCAAAATTATTGCTCGCATGGGTTCACGCTGGAACAACTTGACAATGGGTCGGTTCTTGGAAGATATTTTTGGGAAAAACCAATCAGTTTTTATAGAGCAAATTTAAGGGGAATGACTTAACATGGAGAGATTCCTGAAGCAATCATGGGCAAGGTCGCTTGGTGGCCATTTCAAAAATAAACAACTCGTTCAGGGCGTTGTGTTGACCTGGACAAGTCAAAGGAAGCCAAATAAAATTCCTTCTATAAATAAACTAGTCTTCAGAGCGATTCCATCCGCATTAATTAAGGCGCTGTCCAAATATGCAAACATGTTGCCCAGCATACTAACAGTAACACCAGCGGAGAGCAACTCGAAGCCGAGATGTCTTGCAAGACTAACTGTAAACCAAACCTTTTATCTCGATGGCCACCTATTTGGACGCTGCGGAATCTTAATTTACCTCTAAATAGGTCTGTACATGACCACAATTAATCGCCGCTAACTGTTTAATAATATGCTAAAGCAGAAGGTAAACGGGCACGTTAAAGCTGACGAATTGAGTAGCTGCAGAAATTCCATTCAGAATCTGAATAATTGCAGGAACAATTAACGAGCGTTGACCTTGGATTTAACTTAATGATTGATGGAAATTAGGAAAGTGGCATGAAACTGCTAGAAACCACGCAGTATACATACAAATATTATAATTTCAACAATAATAACTTGATTTGTCAAACTACGTGCATTCGAAATCGGCGAGCAGGTCAAAATATGATTCCTGAAGATGACTTCAATCGAAACGTGTTATGATCTCCTATGCCTATGCCACGCGCGGTGGTATAGAAATGACAGCTGAGATTATTCCTACGAGATTGAACTGAGGGCTAAGCGTATAGAAACATTTGGGAAACGCCGTGTATAATCTGCGCATTAAGCTTAACTGCGAGTGCGTATCTTGTGATGCTTGAAGTTTGTCAAAAGCAATGAAAGTTGTACTCACACACTGCTACGAAGTAATGATTAAGAGATCACTCCATTACAGATAAGCCGCGAAAAGAAGAAGCCACAGTGCGCACTATAAATATACAAAGAGCCAATAACTGGAGCACTTGGTCATCCTACATAATGCACCTAAGCTATGGCTACGAGATTCGTTCCCTGAAGATAAGGTGCGGAAAGTAGAAGCCAGAATACGTGCTGTAGAGACGCAGAGAGTTAACAATTGGAGCATTTGGTCATCGTATATGTATCCTGCTCCTAAGCCATGATTAAGAGATCAACCGATTGAAGATCAAGTGCAAAAAAGCCAAAGTACGCGCTATAAACATGCTAAGCGCCAACAATTGGACCATTTGGTCGAGGTGTACACTGGTCCTAACACATGATTAAGAGATCCGTCCACTGAAGGCAAAGTGCGAGCTGAGCCTATACAAAGAGCCAATAATTGGAGCATTTTGTTATCGTATACACTGCTCTTAGCCATGATAAGAGTTCTTTCCACTGAAGGTAAGCTGCAGAAAAAAGAAGCCAAAGTGCGGGCTGTAAATATACGAAGAGCCAATACATGGAGCATTTGGTCATCGTATATACTGCTCCTAAGCCATAACTCGGAGATCCGTCCACTGAAGATGAGCTGCGAAAAGAAGAAGCCAGAATACGCGCTGCAGAGACGCACAGAGTTAATAATTGAAGCATTTGGTCATCGCATATTTATACTGCTCCTAAGCCATGATTAAGAGATCAACCAACTGGTGGTAAAGTGTAAAAAAGCGAAAGTACGCGCTGTAAACATGCCAAGCGCTATTTGGTCAACGTGTACGTACACTGGTCCTAACACATGATTAAGAGATCCGTCCACTGAAGATAATGTGCGATAAGAAGAAGCCAAAGTACGCGCAGTAGCTATACAAAGAGCCAACAATTCGAGCATTTGGATATCGTATATACTGCTCTTAGCCATGATAAGAGTTCCTTCCACTGAAGGTAAGCTGCGGAAAGAAGAAGCCAAAGTGCGGGCTGTAAATATACGAAAAGCCAATAATGGAACATTTAGTCATGGAATATACCGATCCTAAGCCATAACTATGAGATCCGTCCACTGAAGATGAGCTGAGGAAAGAAGAAGCCAGAATACGTGCTGCAGAGACGCAAAGAGTTAACAATTGGATCATTTGGTCATCGTATATGTATATTGCTCCTAAGCCATGACTAAGAGATCAACCGACTGAAGATCAAGTTACAAAAAAGCCAAAGTACGCGCTATAAACATGCTAAGCGCCAACAATTAGACCATTTGGTCAACGTGTACACTGAAGATAAGCTGCAGAAAGAAGAAGCCAAAGTGCGCGCTGTAAATATACGAAGAGCCAATAAATGGAGCATTTGGTCATAGTACATTATTATTATATCAACCCACTGAAGATACGGTGGGAAAAAACTAAAGTACGCGCTATAAACATCCTAAGAGCCAACAATTGGACCATTTCGTCAACGTGTGCACTGATCCTAAGCCATGATTAAGAGATCCGTCCACTGAAGATAAGGTAGGGAAAGAAGAAGCCAAAGTAAGCGATGTAGATACACGAAGAGCCAACAACTGGAGCATGTGGTCATCGTATCTACTGATCCTAAGCTACGATTACGAAATCGATCCAGTGAAGATAAAAATGGCAAAAAGAAGCTACCGTACACGTTATAGAGACTCAGAGCCAAGAATTGGACCAAATAGTCAGTATATACTGCTCCTAAGCAGAATTTTGTTACCCGTTCATTTAAGATAAGGTGCGGAAAGGAAAAGCCAAAGTACGCGCTGAAGATAAGCTGTGGAAAGAATATGCCAATGTGCGTGCTGTATATATACAAAGAGCAAACATTTGGATGATTTGGTCATCGTATATACTGCTCCTAAGCCATGATGAATAAGGTGCGGAAAGAAGAAGCCAATGTAGGTGCTGTATATATACAAAGAGCAAACAATTGAACCAATTGTCATCGTGTATACTGCTCCTCAGCCATTATTAAGACATCCTGCCACTGATGACAAAGTGCAAAAAAAAAAGCCAAAGTACGCTCTGTAGATATACATACAGAGAAAACAATTGGAGGATTTGGTGATCGTATATACTGATCCTAAGCCATGATTAAGAGATCCGTCTAAGGAAGATAAGCTGCGGAAAAAAGAAGCCAATGTACGTGCTGTACATACACAAAGAGCAAACAATTGGACCATTTGGTCATCGTACATACTGCTCCTAAGCCATATTTAAGAGTTCCGTCCTTCTGAAAAGAAAATGCGAAAAGAAGAAGCCAAAGTACGTGCTATAGATATACAAAGAGCCAACAATTGGAGCATTTAGTCATAGTATATGCTCCTTCCTCTACTATTATGAGGTCGATCCACTCAAGATGAGATACAGATACGAAGCCATGCGCTATAGAAATGCAAGAAGCCAACAATTGGACCATTTGATCATCGTGTACACTGCTCCTAAGCCATAATTGAAGATAAGGTACGAAAAGAATAAGCAAAAGTACGCACTAGAGATATGCAAAGAGCTAACAATTGGACCATTTGGTCATGGTATGTAGTGCTCCTATGCTCTACGATTAAGAGATCGATCCAGTAAAGATAAGGTGCAAAAAGAAGAACCCAAACTATGCGCTATAGTTACGCAAAGAAGCAAAGATTGGACCATTTGGTTATCATGTCCACTGATCTTAAGTCATGATGAAGAACTCAAAGTACGCACTATAGATATGCAAAGAGCCCATAATTGGAACATTTTGTCATCGGCTGTACTGCTTCTAAACAGCCAACAATGGGACCATTTGGTCATGGTGTACACTGCTCAACCGTATGACATGGTGATATTGTAAAAGATATTTCTCCAATCGCGACTACTATGGAAATGTATAAAAGTGTTCACGGGAAATCGCTTAGTTCCTCAGCAGATCTAACTACTAGAAGCTTGCAGCTGTCACCATTGGTGCCGCATAAAAACCCACGGAATTTGCGTCCCTAATTTCGCAGCGTTCCCACGCAATCAAAAGCGCTCTCGATCAAAAGCCCTGGCGATTGCATATGCATGGCGCGATGCGAGATAAACGCACATTAAGGTAACTGCGGATGTGCCTTCTACGAGCGCATGTCGATCTCATGCAAATCAAATTTAACAAGCGCCTTGCGTGCGCAAAAAGCAGTCACGCCAATGCATCGCCCGATTCATCTACGAGGCTTAAACAAACACATGCATATATCAATATGCCAGGCGTATTAAGTTTCTAACGCCTGTAAAAAGGCCACTCGCACATGACATTTATTAATGGGGCATCCGCTGCTATTTAAATGCAGCGCCGACTTTTCCCAAGAGCTCGCCCAGCGCCACCGTACGGTACATTTTGTAGGACGCCGCATTCACTGGCAATTTTTGCTTGAACTTGTTGGTCAAAGTGGAATTGTTGAGAACTGCAGTCTAAAGCTGCAAGCTAAAATTTACATTATATAAACCATATACAGCGTGTCTTAATAAAAATGAGCCGCCTAGATAACTCCTTAAGTAATACTTTTACTTCCCTCCCCCAATGCGAAGAAACTATTGCAATCGTGAAAAAATATTTTCACGTCGCTCTCCCAATTCCGTCTATCTGCCTGTTGGAGGTATAGCTCAAAGACTGTTGGGGGAAGATGATATTTTGTATGCGGATTAGTGGCTACCTGGCTCCCAACTGAATATACTGTTGGCCAAATATATACAGGATGTGCACCTTAAAAACCAATTCTGTCGATTTTTTCTTTAACTCAAGAATAGAAATGGTATTTTGCACAAAGCTCAGGTTTTTTCCCTTCAAGACAGGCATATTGTGGACCCAACATATACCGGGTGAGTCATTTTAATATTTGGACGCGTTTATCCAGTGAGGGAAGCAAGATAGTGAAAAATACCCCGGGACAAAATTGTTCGGGGTGAAGGGAGACAACTTTTGGCACCAAAATCCTCTCCCCCCTCGTACTCCCCCCGCGGGGGGGGGGGGGGCAACTTTCAAATTTCAAATGGAACCCCCCATTTTTTCCATGGGTTCGGGTTTCTGATAGAAAAATATGAAATTTTTGTCCGAACAATTTTTCATAAAAATGCTTTCTTCGGTCAGAATTATGACCCCCCGCCCTATTTAAGAACTACAGTGAATGGACATTTTCCCGAAACAGCACATATGATTGTTAGCGCTCGATATGGAGCTATAAAACTGTCCCCACACGATGTCATCACAGCTGTCAGGTAGATGTCATCAGAGCCAAAAGTGTCAATCCTTTACCAAAAATACAAAAATTTCCAGGATTGAGGTTCCCGAACGTTAGGTTGGACCTACGCCTGTGATGTACGTTCATGACCAGAGCGCGGGGAAGAGCCACTGACTCCCGGCGAATTTAATGAGAACACCCCGTACGTGAGAGGCAAGGGGACTCACACGAAAAAAGCACCCCGTACGTGAGAGGCAAGGGGACTCACGCGAAAAAAGCACCCCGATGGGAACAAAATCCCACCACGTCCACGTCGTTGTTCCTGGGTAACGCCAAAAGTGGGATTGTGAGATGCGCTAAAACTGACCGAAGAAAGCATTTTCATGAAAAATTGTTCGGACAAAAATTTCATATTTTTTTATCAGGAACCCGAATTCACGAAAAAAATGGGGTGTTCCATTTGAAATTTGAAAGTTGACCCCCACGCGGGGAGGGGAGTGGATTTTGATGCCAAAAGTTGTCCCCCTTCACCCCGAACAAGTTTGTCCCGGGGTATTTTTCACCATCTTGCTTCCCTCGCTGGATAAACGCGTCCAAAGATTAAAATGACTCACCCTGTATAGAGTGAACACTTAAAAAAAAATTTCCTTTGATATTTTCAAAAGTTTTAATTGTTGTAATATTTACTTTTGTGTTCTTTCAGTTGTTTGAAAATATCGTATCATTTTATTTGTATTCGTATAATTATGGGATTTAGTCTAAACCAAACACTGAAATGTGATACTTTCTAAATTTAGCACAAAATCGAAACGAGTCCAAAGCTAAATTAATGACCGAGGGTTGAATTCCCATATGGGACTGTTGTAAAGCCCGAGGCGACAGCGGGTGGCATTTTTACAATGCGAGGGTCTTATGTGCTTTGACAGTCTGTGGGTGAGGTCGCACGTGTGTGAACGCGAAAGCTATTCCACCGCAGGTGTTATTCCACCGAGATTATGTGTTTCGAAGTGAATTGAATTGTGTAAGTTATATGGATTATAACTTATACGAGAGCGGATGAAACGATGAGGTCTGTAAAAAGGAATACTAGTACTTACAAATGTAGTTATTGTACAGCGGAGTCGAACATTCGCTATTGTTCGTACTGAGGCTGATTGTAGACAGCTTTATTAATTAGGTCGTTTTTGCGGGGTTGGGGGGGGGGGGCAAAAAACCCCCTGTAAGTATTATGTAATGAGCACATTATTTTGCTTGCATGATTCATTATGGAATTGGCTGAGTTTATGTTCGCGGTCGGGCGTGTGTGACCACCTGCTACATGAAAGAACTCGCCGTTCGCCATGCACCCCCAGTATCATGTTTCTGATTTACAACCCCCAGACCGCAGGGGCGTTATGAAATTTCTGGTACGTCGCCAGTTCTTGTGAATTTATGCATGTGAACCGATTTGAATCCAGGAAAAAATAAATTAGCCCGGGGCACCGAAAATAGGTGCCAACGTAATTAAAAACGTGCGAGGGAAATTCTGAGTAAAGTTCTTTGCAGATTTTTTAAGATTGCAGAGACGTCGACAATTATTAATTGCAATAGTTGCTTTACCCCTTCTCCTCCACGACTACATATTTTATTTTCAAACATCATAAAAGTGACAACTTCTGTGACTTGACATATAAGGTAAATGCGTTACTTTTATGCCGGCGGAGTAAAAGTACATCAAAACTTGACCAGCTTTCGAAAATTTTGACATTGGCCTTCTTGATTGTCGGGAACTGACGTAGCCGTCAATTCTCGATAATCGTAATTTTTCAAATATATATTTATTTATATCAGTTCGGGCGTTTGAAAATAAAATAGCATATGCTATTCGGAGTAAAAGTGACTGTGCCTCGCCCGGACTTATCTGATTCGCTATGCTCGTCAGTCAAACGCGTCCGGTCTCGCCACTTTCCCCCCTAATAACATAATACACTATTTTCAAACGATAAGTAACGTCAAATAACATCCCATTCGAAATATCTATTTAGTTTATATATGATTAACAAAATCTAAACATTCAAATTCGATTACTACTTATGATAATGATAATAATGAAACCACGTATGTGTTTGGGTAGAAAACACAATTCCTTTTTGACTTTGAAAGTTTTCAGCAAAGCATTTTCCAATTGTCAGAATTTCTAAGCTGCTCGCATTCGGGGAAAGTGACTATGTGCTGTCAAAACCAACAAAATATACGGGACTTCCAACACGATGTCCAAACCCATCCGATAGCGAACGCACGCCCATGGATCGACCACATCTGTACTTATTTTCCCATGTATGTCATCGATGCACTTAGCCAGTCCTAACATTTTACGACTTTTTGCAGCAGATGTCACGAGTAACTACACTTCTTCAGACGCAAATGATAAGAAAAAGCATAAATTACAGCTGCACTATTAAAACTCGCCAACCATCTGCCTGAGCAAGGGCGAATAAAATGGGGCATACAGTTTTGCCTTGAAACATCAAAACGACAATTTATTAGCCATCATGCCCAGCGCGTAATGTCTTAATTGCAATTTGCTGGTAATTCACAAAAAAACGCCGGGATGCGGCTCGTTAATCGCGACTAACCGAATTAACGACATGTTAGGCCGGAAAATTAAAGGTGATGATGATGAGAGGCCTAAAATACCTGCGTTTAATGAAGGCCATAGCACAATGGGCGCACTTTAGAATCAAAGGTCCCTCGTCGCAAATGTCAACGCGAGACGCGACTTCAAATGCCAAAAGCACTTTTTCATTGACGATGAGCCGCTGAAGCTGCATAAATGCTACATTCCTGCCATTAAATTAATGTCTCCATAAACGCAACTCGAATGGTTTTAGCACTGATAAACGCTGCAGTATCGAAAACGATTAAATTGTTAAAGCAGATCTGAGCATAATACGCACCTGGATAAAGCTACATGTAGGTACAGTTTGAAATTACATGTCCAATCCGAACGAAGCCATGCCATTTTCTTCTGCAGCTTACGGCAAACGTCAAACTGACATAACTCACAAACTCTAATGCCAACATGACAGAAAACAACTTAGTACCATCGGTGCACATATATACATCAGTGTAATGACACGTCTTAAGAAGCGACATACACAGGTATGGTTTAAAGCAAATTCCGATGAACCATTTATAGTAATTCCGTAGACCCAAATACATCTCTCAGAGACTTGGTGTCCCAAATGAAAAACTTACAGAAACTTACAATATCATGGCCTTTTCCATGAAAATGGTGTATGAGGAAAAATAATGAACGACGATGTAGATGAAAAGTCTGTAGCACAACAATATCGGAGTGAGGACACCAGTACGAAAAAATTAAACGTCTTGAAGTGGCCGACATCATAGAACGGCCAACGGTCCAACCTTTGGGTATCCCTAACAGTCAGTGCTCAAAACTCATAACCCAGAAGTCATCAAACGAGTAAGGCACTCAACTTCCACCATAGAAATTATGACGACAGTAAATGTATGTACTTGGTTTTCAGAACTAAGGGCTATCCCTAGCTCGGTGTGGAAGATGATGCGAGAAACATCACAAAATGCTTAACACATTACAGGTACTAGTAAACATCGCACAAGTTATGAACATCCTAGTCTTTGGTATTACCAAAGAACAATACCACAAAGCACTCGAGGCTGTTTTAGAACGATTCCAATCTTCCATATTAACAGTGAAGAAGAACTAATGCACCTTTACAGCAATAAAAGTATTCGGTTTTGAATTTTCTGTAAAAGGAATGAGATCAGACCCAAAGAAAGCTTTGATAATAAATAAAGCATGTGGGAATGAGGAGAGAAACACTGAGGGAACTAAGTAGCAGCAGAACCTCATTGCCGATACAGGACCAGAGTGACTCAACGAATCTAATACAGAATCATCAGGAATTTTAGCATGTTCTGGTCTGACCTTATCACACAGAGAAACGATAATCTCAAATAGAGAAACAAAAATTATAACCCTCGCCAGGATGGAAGAACAGTTCAAATCCATCTCTTCGGATCACAGCTCAAAATCTTTAATATAAACCCATAAACATCATCAAGAACACCAATTCTGAAGCATAGGATAGGTTGGAACGATTGCTCCCACCCAGTATCTGAAGGAAAACATGTTACTCAGCTGTCTCTTCAGACACTTACATTTTCACTAAATATTCTTTGTAGTTTTCAATCTATTTGATTGGTTTGATTCAACGCTGTGATTCTTCATCTTATTATGTCTGTGAGAAATTCTTTAATAAAATACCAGTTCCTCCAAGTCTACCTAAAAAAGGTTCCAGTCCCGATTCCTTACTTGGTGAGTACATTTGGGTATTAATTTTTCAATTTTCTCTCATCTAGACTAATCCCATACCTATCTAATTACTCTAAAACGAGTTTTGGCTTAAACATAAGTTAAAGCACTAAATAAATCCCGACGCCTCTTCCACTTTATTCTGTCAAAGTCACCATAACATAGGAGTCAAAATTAAACATCATTATTCTTCTTCTTTCAGCTTCCCTGGGTCGTAAGTTGAGCATAGACCTTCCTCAGCTCCCCTCATCTCTCTCTGTTTGTGGCTTTTCTGAATCAAGCCAACACTGCTAATTTTGTTGGGTCTTCATACCATCTAGTGATTGGCCTTTTTCTGTTTCCCTTTTCTGTCCATGGTCTGATGTACATCACTTTTGTTCGAACTCGAACTTGTTCATTCCTAATTTTGTCCCTACCATTTTCCTCTCCATTGCCCTTGTGTGACCCTTAGTTTTAGTGTTATCTGTTTGATAATTGTTCAGGTGTGTTGGTGTGTACTCCGTAGGTAATACTGATAACTGACAATACTCATTGGTATACAATTTCGCTCTCAGGTGTCGTCGAATTTTCTTATTCTTTATTCCCAAAAGCTGCTCATTCTAATTTATACTCTTCCCGATTTCGATGTCCTTGTTTTCCCTACTGAGCGTAGCTTTTTGTCACAAATGTTACCAATGACTATATTAATTCGGCGCACAGTATCGTTGCCTTTGTCATGTGCATTTTCATTTTTTCTACACACAAAAATCAGCGAACTCGAGATGATTCAGCCTGTCACCATTTAGATTGATACCCTGGTTCAACCATTTCTTAAATACTCCCTCTAGGACTAAATAGAATAACTATCTATTCTGGTCCCAAGTTTATGATTCGCCTTCCTTCTAGAGTTTCTTTAGGTTTCTGTATTTGAGAACTATACAGCTCTCTATGGTATTCCTCCTTGACCTTTAGTACTTCCTCTGAACTTCTGGTCTCTGTTCTATCCTCATACTTGAGCATTACAATCTCCCTTCTTCCTTCTTTTCTTCTCAGACATTCCATGCCTTTATTCTCCCCTATAACTGACTATACCCCCCATTTATAATGTGTTTGTAAGCCTCTTTTATCATTCGTGACCTTTAGTACTTCCCCTCCACTTCTAGTCTCTTCTCTATCTTCATACTTGAGCGTTACAATCTCTCCTCTTCCTTCTTTTCTTCTCAGACATTCCATGTCTTTATTCTCCCCTATAACTGACTATATCCCTCTTTTATAATGTGTTTGTAGGTCTATTTTATCATTCGTGACCTTTAGTACTTCCCCTCCACTTCTGGTTTCTTTTCTATCTTCATACTTGAAGGTTACAATCTCTCTTCTTCCTTCTTTTCTTCTCAAATATTCAATGCCTTTATTCTCCCTATAACTGACTATACCCGTCTTTTATAATGTGTTTGTAGGTCTCTTTTATTATTTGCGACCTTTAGTACTTCCCCTCCTTTCTATCCTCATACTTGAGCGTTACAATCTCTCTTCTTCCTTCTTTTTTTCTCAGACATTCCATGTCTTTATTCTCCCCTATAACTGACTATACCCCTCTTTTATAATGTGTTTGTAGGTCTATTTTATCATTCGTGACCTTTAGTACTTCCCCTCCACTTCTGGTCTTTTGCTATCTTCATACTTGAATGTTACAATCTCTCTTCTTCCTTCTTTTCTTCTCAGACATTCCATGTCTTTATTCTCCCCTATAACTGAGTATACCCCTCTTTTATAATGTGTTTGTAGGTCTCTTTTATTATTTGTGACCTTTAGTACTTCCCCTCCACTTCTGGTCTCTCTTCTATCCTCATACTTGAGCGTTACAATCTCTCTTCTTCCTTCTTTTCTTCTCAGACATACCATGTCTTTATTCTCTCATATAACTGACTGTACCTGTCTTGTATAATGTGTTTGTAGGTCTATATTAGTATTCGTGACCTTTAGTACTTCCCCTCCACTTCTGGTCTCCTTTCTATCTTCATACTTGAATGTTACAATCTCTTTTCTTCCTTCTTTTCTTCTCAAATATTCGATGCCTTTATTCTCCATATAACTGACTATACCTGTCTTTTATAATGTGTTTGTAGGTCTCTTTTATTATTTGTGACCTTTAGTACTTCCCCTCCACTTCTGGTCTCTCTTCTATCCTCATACTTGAGCGTTACAATATTTCTTCTTCCTTCTTTTCTTCTCAAATATTCGATGCCTTTATTCTCCCTATAACTGACTATACCTGTCTTTTATAATGTGTTTGTAGGTATCTTTCATTATTGGTGTCCTTTAGTACTTCCCCTCCACTTCTGATCTCTTTTCTATCCTCATACTTGAGCGTTACAATCTCTCTTCTTCTTTCTTTTTTTTTCTCAGACATTCCATGTCTTCATTCTCCCTTATAACTGACTATACCCCTCTTTTATAATGTGTTTGTAGGTCTATTTTATCATTCGTGACCTTTAGTACTTCCCCTCCACTTCTGGTCGCTTTTCTATCTTCATACTTGAGCGTTACAATCTCTCCTCTTCCTTCTTTTCTTCTCAGATATTCCATGTCCTTATTCTCCCCTATAACTGACTATATCCCTCTTTGATAATGTGTTTGTAGGTCTATTTTATCATTCGTGACCTTTAGTACTTCCCATCCACTTCTGGTTTCTTTTCCATCTTCATATATGAAGGTCACAATCTCTCTTCTTCCTTATTTTCTTCTCAGACATTCCATGTCTTTATTCTCCCCTATAACTGAGTATACCCCTCTTTTATAATGTGTTTGTAGGTCTCTTTTATTATTTGGGACCTTTAGTACTTCCCCTCCACTTCTGGTCTCTTTTCTATCCTGATACTTGAGCGTTACAATCTCTCTTCTTCCTTCTTTTCTTCTCAAATATTCGATGCCTTTATTCTCCCTATAACTGACTACACCTGTCTTTTATAATGTGTTTGTAGGTCTCTTTCATTATTGGTGACCTTTAGTACTTCCCCTCCACTTCTGATCTCTTTTCTATCCTCATACTTGAGCGTTACAATCTCTCTTCTTTATTCTTTTCTTCTCAGACATTCCATGTCTTTATTCTCCCCTATAACTGATTATAGCCCTCTTTTATAATGTGTTTGTAGGACTCTTTTTTTATTTGTGACCTTTAGTACTTCCCCTCCACTTCTGATCTCTTTTCTATCCTGATACTTGAGCGTCACAATCTCGCTTCTTCCTTCTTTTCTTCTCAGACATACCATGTCTTTATTCTCCCATGTAACTAACTATACTTGTCTTGTATAATGTGTTTGTAGGTCTCTTTTACCATTCGTAACCTTTAGTACTTCCCCTCCACTTTTGGTCGCTTTTCTATCTTCCTACTTGAATTTTACTATCTCTCTTCTTCCTTCTGTTCTTCTCAAATATTCCATGCCTTTAGTCTCCCTATAACTAACTATACCTGTCTTGTATAATGTGTTTGTAGGACTGTTTTATTATTTGTAACCTTTAGTACTTCCCCTACACTTCTGGTTTCTTTTATATCCTCATACATGAGCGTTACAATCTCTCTTCTTCCTTCTTTTCTTCTCAGACATTCCATGTCTATATTCCCCCCTATAACTGATTATACCTGTCTTTTATAATGTCTTTGTAGGTTCCTTTTATCATTCATCGAGCGTTATTCATCTGCCTACCTTCTTTGTAGAATGTATCCTCTTATTTATCATTTGCTTTGTTTGTGGGTCTAGTCTACCATCTTTATTTTTGCTGTCAGTCAACGTATTCATTTCTTCTGCACCCTCGATATCTCTATCTCAAAGAATGTTCTTCAATTTCTGTCCATAGCCATTCTTTTTTCTGTATTTTGGTCTTTTTGGTCTCTTCACAATTACTTTCCTTCTTATCATATGGTGATTGCTTCCGCTATTGAACGAGTTAAGAGTCGACATATCTTGTATGATGATTTTATCAGATGCGCGTGCCCTTCCATCTGGGCTCAAGCATGTCCATTTCCTCTGGGGTTTTGCGTAAAAGAATCAATTTGTGGCGTATAGCTTTTAAATTTCTAAAGGGTTTACGATTGTAGTTCTTAGGTGGTTCATCTTCTGATCTTTGCGTGACGAGAATTGTAGTAAATCCAATTACTAAGTTATAAGTACATCATATTCTTCTAATTTCCACGTTATCATCTTCACGTGTCGTCGTTGATGCCTATATCTGTATATTTTCATCTTATGCTTCTGCTTCATGTATTTCAAACCCTTTTTTATATGTCAATTCATCTTCAACACCCATGCCATGCGCATCGCGTTTAAATCCCTAGAATTTATCTCAGAAGAGACTTGCGGTAAATTAGGCCAAATGAATCTCTTATTGAATAACACGCTTTACACTAAATCCATGAACCACACGGAAACATGAGTTTCTAATTCATTCCGGATCGTGCCCAAAAATGTAGAATTGTTCACCTCACCGAATCATCAATTAATGAATGAGCAGTGGAGAGTAAGGCGTAACTATAATTAGTGTAAATCTCAGCATGACTTTTTACAGCTTTCTAACTTCAAAAATAATCAAAACCAAATCATGCTCGCATCTCTTTTCAATTAAAGGCAATCCGGACAGTCCAAACGTAGTCATGACCCAGTAACTCGATTAAATTGCAGGCAGCTCTCGGGCTCCGCGGGCCCATTTTAGAGCGACCGAAAGCGAATTTACGATTCTAAATTCTCCTTTCGTTTACGCCGGATGAGCCCACGTCGCCTCAAAAGCAACAAGAAGCAAGTTAAATGCACCACAACACGACGAGTCGAAATGCCCGAAATAGATCATCGGAAAGAGCAAAGGTTTGCAAGGCGGAAATCGAACAATGCGAAGAAAGTATTAGTATTGCACCGCCTCCCGCGAAGCCTTATCGCTCCGCACGAATTTGGCAGGCACTTTCTTCGAGATCTTTATCGAATGGGCGGGGACAGGACCGGACTGGCTTACACGGCCCAAAAGAATTAACTAATTTCCATTTAGAAATGTTTTTGAATCATATACATATTTAGTATATTAGTTGTTTTAAAAAGTTGTTAGTGGTTTTTAATTTGAAAAAAAAGATATATGATAAGCATAAGAGACACTCAAAAACATAAAGCATGTTTGTTACTTAGTTTGCAAAGTTCAGTACCTATACATATAGACAAAGCTGTAACAGATGAGCAGAAATATCATTTGCTTTACAAACACTCCATAGAGCCAGCCACACACTGTCTAAACAATACCATTTCCATACCCAAGCAAAACACTGACTCGAACAAGAGGTGGCAAAGACAATACAGATAACTGAAATGAGATATTAAAGAAGAGATCAATGCAAATTCTGAATAGATAATGAAGGAATGTAAATTCACGTCAAAAGAAAAACCTACGTGAGAAAGCCAAGAAAAAGATCAGTATTAAAGAGTATGTCGCAACGACCCAAACAATAACGCCTGAAGACCACAGAGAAGCAGCGCTCCGCCGTGACGTCAGCACAGGAAGGCTGAATTGGTCAATGGTAATAAATTCGGCCTTCCTGTGCTCACGTCACGGCGGAGCGCTGCGGCCTTGTTCTTCAGGCGGTATTGGCCCAAACCAGATCAAACGAAAAGAAGAACGAAATTCCAGATACAAGTCCGGTCCTGTATCGCTTTGAACATGTAGTTATTGTAAGTGAAATGCCCCTTCATAATGATTATAATGATTTACCGCTGGAGGATCGCTGCGGTATTAGAAAGGATTCCTCTCGACTAAACCCATCATATTCGCATTTTTTCCATAAACTGTGTTGTGCAGTAATTGTTCATGTAAGCTCAACGCGGCGCAGTTTTGCAACGAAAATTGCTATTTTTAAGCAGCAGGCGTACTTCAGCCGGGCGAAAGAATGTAGAACGCTGCAGCTTGTAGAAAGGAAGATGGTTAGTTATGTATCGAGTCCTAGAAACGTTCACTTGGCATTTGCTTGCTCAATAAACCTGGATCTTCGGCAACTTCAAATTGAGAGCATCGCAAATCAATCTGCGGCGTTACGCAACTCTTCCTTAATTTGTTTTTTTTTGCAAACGGAAGACGACACTGTTTATGTGGGGTTTGCAGAGCCTTGCAGATGTGTGAAACTGATTTTGCGCGTCGTGTGCATGCTGATTGCTTTATTGTCGCCTACAGCCTCAGGATGTTGTTTAGGTAGATATTCAATATTCCTCACTTTCACACTCAGGAATTTCTACCCAGGAAGTGCCAAGTTAGGTGAACTGGCTTATCGGTATATCCTATTTACAGTAATTAGTAATACACTGTTGTTGTAAACAATGGGGACAAATTTCGATACAATGTTTAATTACTGAAATTGGTAGGAAGCACCTCAAGAGGTTTGTATAAACTTGTTTCGCCCATACAATCTTAGATTGCTGAACGGAAGAGCTTTGCATAAGAGATGCATCAGCATTACGAACTAGTTAATCTACATACACGTAAGTTATAGCATCATAAGTAATGTTTACTAGTAGTTTTTTACGCCGGAAACCGTATGTCTTCCGGTATATTTTTTATGAAAAATTATATCATAAAAGTGTCGATTAGTATTTTACGCAAACGGGCTTCCTGTTACATCTTGAGAAGAGATGGATCATGAAATGTGTGCTTATGCATAGCACAAACTGATATAATCATCAGACTTCAAGTTTATGACTCGCAATTGACTATTATCACCCTTTTTTGACCCACTCCCCTCTCCGTAAACATTTTAGCATGTGTTTTCGACTGGTATCACATATGGCAATGGCGATTTTTCGTGATTCAAGTAGAGTTCATCCTTAGAGATTTTGATTTTATGGTTCAACAGTAACTATCACAGCTCCCCGATCGCAATTCACTAATTTTCTCGTCCTAGTAATATTTGATTATATCCTCATTAACACCGTTTGCACTACCATCAAATCCCCCCCCACTGAATGAGAATCGTGACTTACTGGCAAAAATGTTTCTGCCGATTACCAAATACGTTGACGACTGATGAATATCCGTGTCAGAAGTTAATGGCTACACGTAGGCTAATTGTCCTGCTGGCAAATTATGTCCGCTATTAATTAAGCCGAGATTTACAAATAAAGAGAAGTGGATAAGGATGAAAGTAATAACTCGAAATTAAGAGCACGAGCGCGGTCTTCTCCAATTAGCGTTTCTATTACCTTAGCGGGCGAGCGGTTTCTAAATTTCGGAGCTTTCATTCGATATTCCTACACAATAAGGAAGAATATGCAAATCCACAATTAGAATTTCATAACGTTTAGTTCCTATAATTAATTGCCATCAGGTAGCCAATTCGATATCGAGCGAAGAAAGTTGGAGACCCACGGTTTGGAAAGGTCGCGCCACAGCACTAAATAATGCATTTTCTAAATTTTGTTTCACTTTCGACTGGCCCATAATACGCTTGTTGCTCAATGTGTCATAACAGCCACAGCTACAAACTTAACAATAGTCTTTCGGGTGCGCAACAGGCAACAGGTTTGCCAAACGACAGATCGGCTATGTCTAATGAGTCACTTTAACCGTTACAACTTCTAAATAGAATAGCTTTAATTGTCCGGTTTTAATGCTCCTCGCTCCATTTTTAGTGCCAGATACACATCAGCCAAGGTCTGCAACAATTTTTAATTTCCTGTTTTTCTAGTTGTCGTTACCTAAGACTAGAAATTATGTGCGGATAATTTCGCTTATTACCCGCAATTATCATTGCGGTCTTCTACTTACCTTACCGTTAGGGTATTATCGGCATTATGCAAAGCAATCCCCGCTAATAAACCTGATCCGCTCTCAGGAAAATTTATAGAGGAGGCTGCGGACGCTAAAAGGAGAAATTCTAATACTGCGGAAGAAGTGTTCCCTATATAGTGATTAGCTGATCCTCGCAATTTATCTTTTTAACGAAAACAATTTCCACGTAACTGTTTCATACAGTATCCATTAAGATAATCATTCTCTTGATAGTGCCACTTTCAACCCTATGTCAGCTGTTTCCCAAACATAAAATCACGTAATGAATTTTAACAGCTTTTGATTCGTTAATCATTTGAAATGGCATATCTTCAATCAGTACCTAGGACTGTGTTATTATTCAAATCAGCCAAAATGTTTCCATCATTCACTCCAACCTTTCTACTAGCTTCTTCCATCTTCTCCTACTTTGTCACAGGCGCCAGTTTGTTTCTATTGAGGATATCTTCCCCTTTCTCTACTGCGAACTTTTGCCTCTTCAAAACAATTCAACTTCTTTTAGGTTGAATATGGCAACAGCACTTCCTTCTTTAACGGGAACGGGTCAATATTAAGTCAGTGACTTAATTGGTAATTTCAAATCTGCTAAGCTTCTTCCATCGTTCATCACCACTTTTCTGCTGTTCACTTCTTCCATCTTCCCTTACTTTGTCGTTTCTATTCAGAAGATCTTCATCTTCTTCTATTACTCTTCTAAGCTTGCATATTCCAAAAGATTCTTGTTACTTTTGCTCGAGTATAGCAATAGCACACTCTTTATATTTTTACAAGAAAGTGAACAGGTTAATAGTAAGAGTCAGCGACTTGGTCAATTCAAAATGCAAACCTTTTTCCATTTCCATCTTCTCTAACACTATCATATGCTCCAGTCTGTTGCTACTGGAAAGATCTTCATCTTTCTCTATGATTACATTTTTAAACTTGCATCTTCCAAACTATTTCTCTAATATTTGGATGAATATGGCAACAACACTTTCTTCTTTCAATTTAGAAGAAAGTGAACCAGTAAGTGGTAAGTAAATAACCAGTCAGCGACATCATTGGTCATTTCAAAATGGTTACACTTTTTCCATCGTTCACGCTCTCTTACTGTGCTGTAAACTCTGTTTCTGTTAGAAAGTTCTTCATCTTTATCTATTAGTGAGTTTTTTAACTTACCTCTTCCAAGTGATTCATATTATTTTTGGTTGACTATGGCAACAGCTCCTTTATTCAAATTTAGAAGAAAGTGAACTGATAAATGGTAATTCGGTGACATCATTCGTATTTTCAACAGCTAAACTTTTTCGATCGTTCCCCTCAACTTGACTGTTCGCTTTCTTCTATATTCTCTTACTTTGTCGTAGGCTACAGTTAGTTTCTATTAGGAACACATTCGCCTTTCTCTATTATTTTTTCTAAACTCCCCTCTTCCAAACAATTCATCAATTCATCTTATTTTTGGTTGAATATGGCAACAGCACTTCCTTCTTTAAATTTGAAGAAAGTTAACAGGTACATAGTAAGTCAGTGACTTCATTGGTCATTTCACCTGAACCTTTCTTCCATCTTCTCTAACATTGTCATAGATTCCAGTCTGCTTCTATTGGAAAGATCTACATCTTTCTCTATTATTACGTTGTTTAAACTTGAATCTTCCACAAAATTTGTCTAATATTTGGGTAAATATGGCAACAGCACTTTCTTCGCTGAATTTAGAAAAAAGTGAACCGGTAAATGTGTAAATAGTAAGTCGTTTCAAAACGGTTACACTATTTTCATAGTTCACATGAAGCTTTCACTCCTATCTTTTCAAACACTGTCGTAGACTACAGTCTGTTTTTACTGGAAAGATCTTCATCTTTCTCTATGATTAAGTTTTTTCAACTCGCGTCTTCTAAGTGACTTGTCTAATATTTGAGTGAATATCGTAACAGCACTTCCTTCTTTAAATTTAGGAGAAACTAAGCCGGTAAGTGATCAATATTAAGTCAGCGACTTCATTGGTAATTCGGTCGCCCCAACTTTTCTGCCCATTTCTTTTACCTTCTCTTACTGTTGTGTAGACTCGCAACTCTGTTTCTATTAGGAGGATCTTCTCATCTTTCTCTATTACTGAGTTTTTAATTTACCTAGTCCATCATACTTTTGGTCGAGTATGGCAACAACTCCCTTCTTCAATTTAGAAGAAAGTGATACAGTAAATGGTATGTCGTCGACGTCATTGGTCATTTCAAAACGGCTATTTTTCTCTATCATTCACCTGAACTTTTCTGCTCGCTTTCTTCTATCTTCTCCTACTTTGTCGTAGGCTGTAGTCGGCTTCTATTGGAAACATCTTCGCCTTTCTCTATTATTACTATTTCTAAACTTTTCTCTTCCAAACAGTTCATCCTATTTTTGGTTGAATATAGCAACCGAATTTCCTTCTCTAAATTTAAAAGAAAGTGAACAGGTACATAGTAAGTCAGTGACGACTTCATTGGTCATTTCAAAGCTGGTGCGATTTTTCTATCTTTCAGCCCAACTTTTCTACTCACTTCCTCCATCTCTCTTAACTGTGCCGTAGGCATAATTTTATTTCTACTGGAAAAATCTTCATCCTCTATTGTTATGCTTTAAAGCTTGCGTTTTCCAAATAATTCGTCTTATTTTTGGTTGAGTATGGCAACAGAATTTAATTGTGTAAATTTAGAAGAGTTCATTGGCCATTTAAAAACGGAAAACCTTTTTCCATTGTTCACCTCAACCTTTCCATCTTCTCTAACATTGTCATGGACTCCACTTTGTTCCTATTGGAAATATCTTCGCCTTTCTATATTGTTAAGTTTCCTAAACTTGCGTCTTCCAAACCATTCATCTTATTTTTGACTAAATCTGGAAATAGCATTTCTTTCTCTAAATTTAGAAGAAAGTAACCAGGTAAATAGTAAGTCAGCGACATCATTGGTACCATTTCAAAACGGCAAAAATATTTCCATAGTTCGCCCCAACTTTTCTACACACTTCTTCCACCTTCTCTTAACTTGTCGTAGGCCCCCGGCGAATTCTAGTAGGAAGATCTTCATCTTTCTCTATTATTGTTTTTAAAGTTGCCTCGTCCAACAGCGATTTATCTTATTTTTGATTGCCATTGGCAATTTTAAAACGGCTAACCTTTTATATCGTTCGCCCCAACTTTTCTACTCGCTTCTTCCATCCTTTCTTACTTTATCGTAGGCTACAGATTGTTTCGATTGGGACGATCTTCACCTTTCTCTCTTATTATGTCTTTAAACTTGCCTCTCCCAAATATGGCAATAGCAGTTCCTCGTTTAAATTTAGCAGAAGATGAACAAGTAAATATTAAGTCAACGATTTCGTTGGTCATTTCAAAACGGCTAAACGTGTTCCATCGTTCATTCCAACGTCTGTATTCACTTCTTCCATCTCCTCTTACGTTGTAGGGTACAGATTGCTCCGATTGGAAAGGTCTTCACCTCTTCACCTTTCTCTAATATTAAGTTTTCGAAACTAGCATCACCTGGATTTGGCAATAGCATTTCCTTCTTTATATTTAGCAGAAAGTGAACAAGTAATATTAAGTCAAAGATTTCATTGGTCATTTGAAAACGGCTAAACTTTTTTCATTGTTCACCCCAAGTTTTTCACTCTTTTCTTCCATCTTGTCCTACTTTATCGTATGTTCCCGGAAATTTCCACTGAGAAGATCTTCATCTTTTTCTAGTGTTAAGTTTTTAACTTGCTTCACCTCATTTTTGGTTAAGTAAGGCAACAACACATTTTTGGTTGAGTATGGCAACAACAATTCGTTCCTTAAATTTAAAATAAAGTGAACAGGTAAAGGGTAAGTCGGTGACTTTATTGGTCATTTCACAATAGATCAAGTTTTTCAATGTTTCACACCTACTTTTCTGCTCACTCCTCCATTTTATCTTACTGTACTGTAAGCTTCAGCTTGTTTCCACTGGAAACTGTTGCCTTATTCAAAAGATCCGTCGTATTTGTGGCTGAATATTGCAACAGCACTTCCGTTGTTAAATTTAGAAGAAAATAAATGTTCTTATTGCTTCTTGTCTACTCCATGGTGTTTTCAAATGGACCAAACTATTCTCCATCATATACCCCTGAATGGTCCTTTACGATAACTTATCTGTTCATCCCTTTCATATTCTTTTATGTAATAGTAGACGATCACCACATATCATTGGATTATTTTTCATCATTGCCCTCCTGTTGCAACCTCATCATATATGAAACTCTGATTATGTCTACTGAAGTAAGAAGATTATTCAATGGAAAGAAGAATAATTTAAGCTGATATAACCCAAATTTGTTCACACAATAAGCTAATTGTGGAACATTGATGGAGTAATAATGAAATATCGAGATGACTAACTGTTCTCAATCCAATATCAAACGAATTAGACTGACACTAATTAACGTCCTTAATATCCTTTCAATTACCAATCTAAGTTCGATAAAAAGTATTTAACTGATAACGAAGCAACCTCATTCATGCGCTTCCATTTGTGAAGTCAATTGATTTCTGTACAACCATTAATCTCGCATTGGCTCTGCTAAAATCCAATTTCTAATTAGGCAACAATATTGAAAGAGCAGTTTTTAACTCAATACACACATGAAATTTACTGTTAGGTTTGTTGAGATTTGTAGAGGTCGTCCGGTAGCCTTTAAACATAATTTTCTCTTATTTCCGTTTGGTTTAAAATAGGAGAAACTATACATATGATTACATAGTACAGCTTTTCATATTTAATTAGAAATTATTGAGAAATTCTATAAATATAATGCCTGACTTCTATATGTTTTACTGTCCGAGTGGTAGGATGGAAGTTTCGTAATTTTCAAGAAGTTGCTTTTAAATTCCATATAATTTGCATGAAACTCATCATTATAGAATTCCCGCGCTACTATAATCATTTTCACATCACTTTCTACGTACATAGTACAGAAGTTTTAGTTAATATTTATGTTTTCTAGCACCTTGAATATTATACGTATATTTAGAAAAATACGTGCATATCCTAACATTTAAAAAAAAATTCAAACGAGTTACAGCGACGCGACGTTTCAAACAACGCTGCGAGCGATTCAATGCCGTTCTATAACCTTCGCCTTTCAAGATTTCAGCATGCACGAAAACTTCCAAATACCTTAATTTTGAATAAGAAATATTGTGCATAAAATTGCAAACCCGTCGTATTAGAGGGCCCCTGCTGCGTCTTTTAATATAATAAATAAAAGACTGCAATTAATTCCAAACATTTCAAGGCAATTCGGTGTTGAATGGAGACTACTGGAAATAAACTAATTGCTGTAATAACATTTTAGATTATTGATCATTTTCTGGCGGCATACCAAAATTGAAGAAGTATTTCCAACAATTTCTCAAAAGCGTAACTGAAATACCAAGTGGCAGAACCAGAGCTAAAAGTACCATCATATGAAGAAGCGACAGAAGCAATTGTATCCCTCAAAAACTATGAGGCGCCAGGAGAGGATCAGAACATGGCAGAAATTATTACGAATGGAGGAGGACGTCTGTGAAAAAGGCTGCCTCACCTATGGGTCAGGGTCTGTTATGAATCATGCCAAAAAGCTGCAACACAGGATTAAATAATACACATGCGATCATCATAGGGTTGCTAACACTGTCATTTTGACCCGAAGACTTTGGGTTTAGCAATCATTCTTCGGGTTAACTCAAGGTTCATTCATGGATTGAGAAAAAATTTACTCCTATTTAGAAGCTCCAGAGCAAAAATCATTGCTAGAAAGTGGCCAAAGACGAAAATATAATTTTAGAATCTTTTTTTTTTTCAGGAATATAGTTTCATAATAGTTTACCTAACGTCTAATTTGGACTTTTAACAAGTTAGTTTATGGAAGGTAAAAAATAGTTTTGTTTTTATTTTCCTGCTTAAAGGTAAAAGCCAAGTTGTATTTCCTATATTCTATTATTAAATTTAGTATTGCATTTTATGTAAGCAAATGCTCACAAAGCCAGATCTGCGCTGGACACGTATTGCGAATTTTCCTTTTCGCGAATGCAGCGAGAAACATGCGCTGTGCGTGGGATTGGGGGATTTTCAACTTATGCAAAATTTAATGAAGAATACGGCAGTCACACGCAGCCTCTTCTGAAAGCTGCATGGGTCTGTTCGATGTAAAGTATAGTACGTGAATTAGCCCAGGAATATAATTCGAAGTGACCTAAAAGAGCCTGGTAGCCAACATTTGCTACAAACAGTGTTAAAGTGCAGCGAGCCAGCGTTTGTAAATTCCGAAAACGAAATTTCCGAGTGTACATGTAAGTACACCCATTGTGCTATATTTAAAGGCTTCTTTGAAGCTTGAATTTTGAGGCGCCAACTTAACTGTCCTTACGAAGCCTGCACGCGATCAGGAATTTCCAGCGGATGATGCAATCGAAGCGTGCCAGCAGCCAGTTCCAGGTAAAATGTTCGCAGGTCAGCGTGATAAGATTGCGTTTAACTGCGAGCTTTTGCAAATTCAAAGGACTGTGTTTTATCAGCGAATAATATGTGTGTAGCTTGCGTATGAACTTAAACATGGCTGGACTCAAATAAGTATAGGCTTCAAGCAATTTGTACATTCCAATTTTATTAAAGACATTTTGACATGTGTTCTTTTAAAATATAATTATTTCAACGTAATTTTTGGCGATCTTTTACGTTATTCATGAATGTTTATAACACGCCTGCGAGTAGCTTCAATCTATATTACACGTAGGTTGTTTGTTCTATTTTCTTTTATTTCTTTTCCATTTTTGTGCGTGTTTTCTTTGTGTTTTTATATGTTGTATAGTTTTTTTTATAGTCAATAAATGATTTAAACAAATCGGCCTTTTGTGCATTTTTTAAAGTTAAGTTTCAGTCCGACCTACACTATAAGGTGGAACCAGATTTACGTTTTGACAGATAATGACCTTTCATAAGCCTTTAACTGAAATATTCGAGTTTCATCTTCACTGAGAGCTAAGGAATAAAAAGGGCAAATAATTATTTAAATATTAACACGCACGAGACGTCTTGTTCAAATTTAAGGTATCCACGAACGGGTAAAAAATGCTGCATTTCATAAAAATATAAAATAATTTTTTGAATCATTTTTTATCATATTTCATCCTAAACCTTTTTATTAATTTTTTTTCCACGGTTTTCCTCTTCCAAAAAATTTTTTTTCGGGTCAGCGTCGACTTAATGTTGGTAACCCTAGATTATCAACGTTATAAAAGAAATTATGGAGAAAGCCTCTATCGATCAAGAAACTTTTTGACGCATCTTGCGAGAATTTGGAATCTCCAATAGGTTAATTCGTTTAATCAAAATCACCATCTCAGGAGCAAAAGAAAAATACTCGTCTTCGCGGACGATTAAGATCTAGGAAGAAAAAGAATCAGCCTATCAAGAGCAACTTTTCCAGTCAAGTAACGTCAAATGTAGTGGTTTTCTCCTAAAATACGTCTTTACGTATTCAAGTTTCAAACTTAATTAAGGTCGTAGTAATTTCCTGTTAAATAGTCGCTGTGCCTCGACAATAACGTATCCACAAATTTCTCCCAAATAATAGGATTTTGCAAGATCTGAACTGCACTTGAAGACAATCGAGAGCCATATGTTGCTAGACTAATAATCTAACAGTTACTGCTTTACGAGGCGGAATAGAAAAGTGGCATCTGCACGTAACAGATGAGGAACGAGCTATTCAAATCATTCCAGCCAATTAGCCCTAATTCTTTAACGTTAATTGCCAATTCGGACGTTAAACTCGCCGCGCGGCTCTAACACTCCAACTGCGAGTGCGACAAACGGTACAGTTAACGTTCAAATGCGTTTTTATGTAAATACAGAAAATTATAATTCCTCGTGACACAGAGACCTGGTTGTACAAAAACCGCTCGCTAAGAATCTGTAAACTGGAATGCATTTGCAGCTAACGGTGAGACGCCAGGCTTCCTTTGAAGTGTATTTAATCCTGGCAAATGGTTCGCGGGCCCACGACAGAGTTAATTAGGCGTAATTGCGAATGAAGAGGATGCTATTGATAGAACTAATGCCGTTGGAGTTCTGCAGATGCCTCTTTTGATGTTTTGCATCTTGCTTTGGATCCTTGCAGCAAACCAGTGTAGTGGTTCACTTTTAGATCTACGTTCAGATTAACTTCAAAATTCAATAATTATAACTCCCAATCTCTTCTGAAAAGTCACAGTTCCGTAATTTAAAAAAAAGACGTCGACAGGTTGTGGTGTTGTATTCTGTATTCATAACCCTTTTAATCAACTAGGTGAGCACCGCCACATCCTAACCCTTTTTGTATCTTGCAGTAAGGTGTTCTCCTCAGTATTTCACACGCACGTACAGTCTTTTACAGTAACATTTTGTATGTCCAGATTGTTGGCAACGCATGCACTATATTATATTTTTGTCTTTTCTTGGTAGTTCCACTCGTATGTGATTATTTTGTAATCTTTCTCGTATGTACGGTTCTTTTATTTTAAGCGGGTTGCAGATCCACGAAAAATAAGTTTAATTATATTTGTTATTTTATGTCCCTGTTTGGATAACCGATACAAATATTTTAGCACAATTCTCTATGCTCTTTGCTCCTTTGACCTTGATTTTTTGTTGGGGCACTCACTGGGTTCTTTCAAAACACGCTAGTGATAAAACTTCATTTTTCATCACCCAGAAAAACTATTATATCGTCTGTAAATGAGCTGGAAACCCCTAAGGCAGATATATGGCTTGCTAATTAGTATCATAACAGATATATAACGAGAATTATTTTTCTCCTGATACACACCTCCCACGTAGTTAGCGAAATCACAAAATAAAGCAACCTAACCCAGATTGGTTCGACTTCGTAAATTTAAATTCATAACCAAGCCAACTGTGCTGCTCACAACAAAGGAGCTCGAGTACGAGTGAAATTATTCCGAATTTTCATTGCTAATTTCGCGGCCGTTCATCATTAATAAGTTCGAAATGATCTCCCGTTCTCATGCACACACTTGCATTCCAATTCGTAGCACGAGGGCCTTTCCCCAGAATTATTAAGGAAGTCTGAGAAACAAAATCAACGATGTGCTTAAAGAGGAAAATCTGACCTGGTTCTACGCATTTCAGTTTTGCAATTCAAAAATTGCTTTACGTGCTTATGAATAATTTAGCAATTCGCGTCGATTCCATAACTTTAAAATTTGATACACAATTTTCAAACAGAAGAAATGTGAACTTTGGCAAATCCTTTTTGGGCTGGCATTTAGTAACTGCTGATGCATGCTAAACTGGTTCACAAAAGTTCAAAAAGATCCCAGGTTTCAAAATTTGGGCGTTACCCACAATAGCAGCTAATATTCCTGGCAACATCTTTGTCATTCATGGTCCGATACGCATACGGACCAGGAAATTATTAATAACACATTAATCCTAATTGTGTGGGCACTGAAGGCGCTTTAATTTTCATAGAATCATAATTAGAGCATTATGTGTCGAAATAGCGTATATCACTTTAGAGAGCTGCTCGCCCATTTGCATTTTAAATGGCAGAGGCAATTGATGTTTCCCATAAATATATTTTACAAAAGCTCGTGACGCCATACAACAGTAACGTTTAAAAGTTCGCAGCTAGACTAAAGGTTAGCCGTTTTGAGGTCCATCGGGAGAGCCCACATCTTCTTGACCAGCAACGACTTCCGCATATCTGTTTATATGCAAAATAGCTTCATTTGGCCATTTTCCAACATAATCAAACCATTAATTCATGTGCTTAATAGCATTTACAGCAGATAGATTCCATTAGTAAATAACATTAAAGGAAAGAAGACGATAGATTTATATGTAAAACTAACAATTTACAACCCCTTCCCTGCAGATCTAATCATCGCAATATCCTTGCCAAAATATAGTAAGAATCCTACAGTCTACAAAGAGGTTGCAAATAGAACACGACTTCAATCCAAAACATCAATATCATCAAAAAGTTGCAGAGACCCAAAGACTTCTCTAGATTGCTTATTCTTAAGCACCATACAGTCCTCACTAGATGATTGTCACTGTTCTCACGAGGTGATTATCACTAAAAAGTCATGAAGTGAAGATTTTAAACCAAGGACATGAACTATAGGATATGAGTCAGGTAAAGTTCTACCCAAAGTACATCAAATACTCGTGCACTGGGAATACTATTGCACTAATTTATATAACGGCCATTGATGAGGATGTTATTAATATCATCACCATCAATACGAATTGTAGCCTTTTATATTGTTTTGTGCAGTAAACCGTACTATCAAAAACTACATTGTAATAAGGCATCTGGTCTGGATGGCATATCCTACGAAATAATTAAAAGTCTAGGCGCTAAAGGATTATGCATTCTATTTCTATAAGAACTGAAAATCTTGCTTGAAGAGAAGAGGAAGAAAGGCCACGAAGGAGAATAGCATAAGGCGCAGGTAAGCAATTTAGTGCAGCTCTTCATCCATAACATTAATGGAGCTACACAAAAATTAAGTTGAAGAAGTGCAATTAAGGTTGACAGCCAGAAATTACTAAGTATCGAACTAAAAATCTTACCTGAAACGAAGAGGAAGAAGAGCAATAAGAGGAAGAAATGCCACGAATAAGAATCACCAAAGGGACAGGCAAGTAATTTAGATGAGCTCTTGGTCCATAACTTATTAATTGAGTTAGGAAAAAATCTAATTTAAGAAGAACTAAGGTTAGCAGCTAATAGTTACTAAGTATCAAACTGAAAATCTTACTTGAAAAGAAGAGGAAAAACCACGGAGGAAAATAGCCAAAGAAACAGATAAGTAATTTAGGGAGCTTTTTGTCCGTAATTTTTTAATGGAGTTAGAGAAAAATCTAGTTGAAGAAGATGAACTAAGGTTGGTGAGCACAAATGACTAAGTATGAAACCGAAAATATTACTTAGAAAGAAGAGGAAGAAATGCCACGAAGGAAAATAGCAAAAAAGTCATGCAAGTAATTAAGTAGAAGCTTGTTGTCCATAACTTATTAATGGAGTTACGAAAAAAATTAGTTGAAGAAGATCAACTAAGGTTGGCCGCCAGAAATGGTTAAATACTGAATTGACAATCTTACTTAGGAAGAAGAGGAAAAAATACCACTGAAGGGAATAGCCTAAAGAACAGGCCAGTAATTTAGGGGAGTTTTTTGTCCATCACTTATAAATGGAGTTGGAAACAAATCTAGTTTAAGAAGAACTAAGGTTGGCAGCCAATAGTTACTAAGTATCAAACTGAAATTATTACTTGAAAAGACCATGGAAGAAAGTAGCCAAACGGACAGAGAAGTAATTTAGAGGAGCTTTTTGTTCGTAACTTGTTAATGGAGTTAGGGAAAAATCTAGTTCAAGGAGATAAACTAAGGTTGGTAGCCAGAAATGACTAACTATGGAACCGAAAATCTTACTTACGAAAAAGACGAAGAAATGCCACGAAGGAAAATAGCCAGAGTGATGAGAGTAATTTAGTAGAAGCTTTTTGTCCATAACTTATTAATGGAGTCAGGAAAAAACCTAGTTGAAGAAGATCAATTAAGGTTGGTAGCCAGAAATGATTAACTATGGAACCGAAAATCATACTTACGAAGAAGACGAAGAAATGCCACGAAGGAAAATAGCCAAAGAGTCGTGCAAGTAATTTAGTAGAAGCTTTTTGTCCATAACTTATTAATGGAGTCAGGAAGAAACCTAGTTGAAGAAGATCAATTAAGGTTGGTAGCCAGAAATGACTAACTATGGAACCGAAAATCATACTTACAAAGAAGACGAAGAAATGCCACGAAGGAAAATAGCCAAAGAGTCGTGCAAGTAATTTAGTAGAAGTTTTTTGTCCATAACTTATTAATGGAGTTAGGAAAAAATCTAGTTGAAGAAGATCAACTAAGGTTGGTAGCCTGAAATGACTAACTATGGAACCGAAAATCTTACTGGCGAAAAAGACGAAGAAATGCCACGAAGGAAAATAGCCAAAGAGTCATGCGAGTAATTTAGTAGAAGCTTTTTGTCCATAACTTATTAATGGAGTTAGGAAAAAATCTAGTTGAAGAAGATCAACTAAGGTTGGTAGCCTGAAATGACTAACTATGGAACCGAAAATCTTACTTACGAAGAAGACGAAGAAATGCCACGAAGGAAAATAGCCAAAGAGTCGTGCAAGTAATAGAAGCTTTTTGTTCATAACTTATTAATACAGTTACGAAAACATCTAGCTGAAAAAGATTTACAAAGGTTGGCAGTCAGAATTACTCAATATGAATGGATAATATTACTTGGGAAGAAGAGGTAGAAGTACCACGCAGCAGAATAGCCAAAAAGGCAAGTAATTTCGCGAAGCATTTTGTCCATAATTTATTAATGGAGTTACGAAAAAATCTAGTTGAAGATCAACTAAAGTTGGCAGCCAGAAATGGTTAAATGCTGAGTTGACAATCTTACTTAGGAAGAAGAGGAAAAATTCCACGAAGAAAAATAGCCAAAGAGTCATTTAGTAGAAGCTTATTAAGGGAGTTAGGACAAAATATAGTTGAAGAAGAACTAAGGTTGGCAGCTAATAGTTACTACGCATCAAATTGAAAATCTTATTTGAAAAATAGCGGAAAAAACCACGGAAGAAAATAGCCAAAGGGGCGCACAAGTAATTTAGGGGAGCTTTTTGTCCATAATTTGTTAATGAAGTTAGGAAAATCTAGTTGAAAAAAATCAATAAAGGTTGGTAGCCAGAAATGACTAAGTATGTGGAACCGAAAATCTTACTTAGGAAGAAGACGAAGAAATGCTACGAAGAAAAATAGCCAAAGAGCCATGCAAGTAATTTAGAAGAAGCTTTTTGTCCATAACTTGTTAATGGAGTTAAAAAAATATCTAGTTGAAGAAGATCAACTAAGGTTGGCAGCCAGAAATGACTAAGTGTAGAACCGAAAAGTCTTACTTAGGAAGACGAGGAAGAAATACCATGAACGATAGTAGCCATAGAGCCAAGCAAGTAAATTAGCAGTGCTTGTCCATAACTTACTAATGGAGTTAGGAAAAAATCTAGTTGTAGATCAACTAAAGTTTGGCTGCCAGAAATACATAAAAATCGAACTGACAATCTTACTTGCAAGGAAGAGGAAGAAATACCACGGAGGTGAATAGCCACAGAAACAGGCAAGTAATTTAGAAGAGCTTTTTGTCGATAACTTATTAATGGACTTAGGCAAAAATCTAAGTTGATGGAAATCGCTGAAGCAAGAACTAAAGACGACCAAGTCTACCACTGGAAAATCAAGACAAAGAATAAGGGCATGAAACTGGAAAGCTATGAAGCTGAAGAGTAACCAAAGATTGAGACAACATTTCAATGTGGACTAAGGCCAATCCTGCATCAAAAGAATTTGTGCAGTAAGAACTAAACAGGACTAATGAGGTAAATACAGACAAGTAAGTCATTGCAAGAAAAAAACTGCCACCATTAAAAAACAACTCAACCCTGGATTTGTTCTACGTATTACCATCATCATGATCGTTGGCAACCCAGCCCTTTGTTGAGTATGTTATTTTATCGCAGATATTTCAGAAAGCCGTCTCTACATTTCTTCACCACGGTGATTGTCTCTATGGATTTTGGACCTTGAATGAAACGAACTTTCTTACTGATTCGAAGTTGCAATTATCAATTGGTCGGTTTTGTTTAATTCTTGGGCGTCCGTCGTCTTAGGGAACTGCTATTATGCACTTAGAGTTTTGTTAATTTTCCTTTGACTTCGACGTATTAACCTTCTGTGGGACCAGGAGACTTGTTCTTTGGTCTTAGTATAGCGTTTTGAGTTTCTTGTATTGTGGAGATTGTATTTCTTCCCGTTCCTCTGTCCTCTCCTCTCGTCATGATTGTAAATTTCCTTCTTCTTGAAGTATCATTTCTTCAGCAGTTATTCATAGTATTCCACCCATGTTTCTAGAATTTCTTCTTTGCCGTTTACTGTTTTTATGATTGTCTCTACACATCACTAGTCTTACTTCGTCGTGCTTTCACGCGTTTTTAAATTTTGGTAAAATCTTTTAGTTACCTTTAGGTTATTCAGCTGTTCTATAAACTCGAAATCTCTATCTAGTTACTCTAGCACATTCTTAATCGACCCATTCGCAACGTTCCTGCTTTCTTTATAGCCTCTTTCCAGGTCTCTTCTATTATCCCTGCCGCACTTATTCTGACAACTACATCACGGTTTTACCAACCTAAGTTACTATATCGTCACCTCTAATCATGCATAGCATTGAGTTATTTTGATTGCAGTAATTTTTGTTTTATCTTGGGTTAATAGTCTACCCACTTATATTTATGTGAAATTCACTCACGCTGGTTTTTAAAGATTTCGTATTTTATCAGGTGTTGGGGCGCTTTGTATATTGTAAAAACTGGTCGTAAACGCCACATGCGCTTTATCACAAAACAACACGTGAATACGTCATCACTACAGGCTTTAAGTGGATGCCCATAAAATCCACAGAAAGTGCTGATTCAAAGGAAAAGAAACAAACAATTTTGATTTAAGGTCTTCTTTGATGTGACCAAAATACCATAAACTCAGCTATCGCCAGATGCATGAACTCGTCGGATAGTTTTGTAGTTGAGCTAATGACTCGGCTGTAAATCATCGGCACCATGCGATATCCATAAAATAAATTCCACAGCTAATAAGTTCTGCATGCCGTCGGCTTTTGCACGATGAATGCGCAAATGGAATCAGCACGGTGTGCTTAAGTTCGCTTTTGTGACGAAATGCGAAAGTGGCCCAATGGTAAAAATGGAAACATGCCTGGTGCTAAATATGCACATAAAAGCTGGGCACCTTTGTAAATACTTAAAAGGGGAGGTTTATTCAATGCCATATTGACAGGGTTTACATCGCCATTAATTTAAAAAACCATTTCACAACAACCATTAAAAAATGCTTCTACTCAATAATACACGAACGAATGTTAGAACATGCTATAAAGGCGTTTAAACATTCTGACGCCACTTGTTACACTCCAAACTGCATAAGATCAATACTAATTAATGTTGGCAGTTACATCCTGAAGTGAGACAGTTTTAAATTACAAAGCTGCTTCTAGTTTAATATTTCTAATTCAACTATCTGTAAACAGATTGAATCAGTAAATATTGATATAGTATTGACTCTACTTTGCAAGCCAATCTTTACATAATAGTTACTACACTGCTAAACTATTCCTATTTGTTCAATTCAAAACATTTTAAATAAAATATTTGCCCTAATTCAAATTTATCTAATCACATTATTTATTTCTTTTAATAATTCAGGTAATAGAACAATCTCTCTTATCTCAGGTAGGTTCTTGCGTTAGAAAAACTATCGAAAAATTGTTTGGTTAATGAAAAGCTATTTCAGAATTATTTAAGAACTCTCAATTGTCACAGTCAGACTATTAATATGACATTTAAGCTGAATTCATATTCAATCAATACATGTTAGTTCAAATATGTTAGCAATCGTAAGTATTTATGTACGTAACTTATTATTTCACTGTTGAAATTGATTAATGTTTATCTTTACATCTACCTGATTATATTCCCTTAATTGAATTGATCCTATTCTCCTGCCGAAAAAGTACAAATGCAACCAGCTTATTCTGTCACATATGTTTGTATCTCCAACCAGAATTCCTACGTCAATTCAAACCCACAGTGTCATAATGGATAGAACACTCTTAAAGTCTCATACACCAACCTCAACAACCAACCAGCTCTCCCAGATGGTAGATCCTTCGTATCTCCTCCAACAGCAATTCCAAGATGTCCTCCCCTTTACAGCAACTCGCATGGAATCCAACCAATTAACTCCATTCCATAAGCATTTACTTCAATGATGACTTTGCAACAGCGTACCCAATTCAAATCCAATTCACAATGTCTTCACCTTAACTGCGACTCGCATGGAATTCAACCAACAATCACAGGTCCAGGTTTTATTTACTCCAATAGTGGCTTTATGACAGCATACCCATTCAAATCAGTTACAGATATCTGTGTCTTGACAGCAACTTAAATCGCTCCAGATCGGACGAACTCACCTCGGCAATTCCAATATTCTTAATTCTTCCTTAATTAATTAAATGCTCTCCTTCTTCATGTAAAAGTTTGATTTATTTTAAAATTCTTACTTATTCCTATTATTTTTAATTAATTTAGTCCTTTACACCCTTGTATATAACTTCATTAATAAATTATTGATTATTTCGTTAATTTTATCAAAATAAGTTATTTTCTATTTACAATACACAATAGTAATAGTCATTTTATACAAAATGTTAAAACTAACACCCTGGATTATTTGTCATGCATAAATACTTTTCTATCTAGAAATGAACTTTTAACAATAAATCAGCAGTCCGGATCTACAACCATCACGATATATAAGGTAAATCACATCACATCCAACATAATTAGCTCAATTTATGGCCAACATTGCTGAATTTTATTTAACTTCCATGAACATTGCCAGTTTATCAGCTTATAGCAACGTAATAACTTGCACGATATTAATTGTAAATGGCGTTAGCAATTGCTGGGACAAAATTAATTATGTATTACGCAATTCTCGAGACAATAGAAGAAAGGTACCGATTTGCCAATCATTTCTGTTTCGGCATAATACCAATATGCTGTTTTACAGCAAAAAGGTTAATTATCTTAATTCTTCCTTGTTATGCTGGAATTGTAATATCTCTATTGTGAATACATTAATGGCGCCGTTGCAGTGGACGTCATATCTGAGTACAATTGCTCATTTTTCGGTAATTATGTAGAACCAAACCTAATTATGCTTTGGCATAGTGTGGCAAAATTAAAATAGCTATATAAATGCCATTGCAATATTAAATGAATTCGATTACTCTGAGCGGAACTCAACATTTAAAGAATTTACTCGTCAAAATCAGCTCATTGCTTTTTATCAGTATTAAATTATGAAACCATATATATTACTCCAATTTACACTTCATAATTCATCTTATTAGGTGTTAGAACAATAAATTCACTAATTAATTAACCTGTCAATGACGATAAACAATAAATAAATATTAATGGCTATAGAATAGCCACTGTTTTTTTAATGAAGCAACAAACGTGACAATCATTGAGACTTCATCAAACTAATGGTTTGAGTTTTGACCTAGCACTACCAATTCATTTCTACACTTCAATGTAAAAATTTATTTCACTCAGTGTGACGATTGCATATAGTTCAATGGTTTATTTTAGCTCAATTAATCAAACATTCAGCTCTATCACAGAAAGCTATTCAACGCATTATTAGGAAGTAGATAGATTACTTAACAAATGTTAATTTCAGCTCTCATAATCCATGGTTCAAAGGCCCGAATCTTCTTTTCAGTGAATCTTTCCTTGTTCGTGTTTCGTAATCCTATAACCAAAAATCGTTGCTCTCTTTCGCTGTTTGTAGCTTTGTATTTTTGTTCGCTATCTCCTTCGAAGATGCTGGACAGATTAAGTTGTATGATGGCTTAAAAGTTTGCTAATTTTTAGACTTAGATCGTAGGCCGTTTTTTATCTACAAAAAAAAAGTACGAAAAAGTTTTAATTTCATTAAATCCTCTAAGCAGCGGAGCGGAGCTTCTGTCGCTGTGGGCCACGGTGTGACAGCTGCTGTGGCCGTGTGCTGTTAGCTCGGGTGATCGCCTATGTTCATATATCGTTATAGCGGCGCATTATTTAAACAAGCCAGGTTGATCCAGGGGTAGAATGCTCGCCTGCCACGAGGCCGACCCGGGTTCGATTCCCTGCCAATGCATCCTTTTTTTAAATTTATATTAACGAATCTCTCTTAAATTAGCGAACCGAAGCGTAGTTCGGGTGACTCAATAGTACGGTAATATTCGGCATCTTATTTTCTCACAAAACCTGATCTTAATCACACACTGTCTATGTTTGTTATGAATTTAAAATTGTGATAGCTAGTGAATATAATAGAGCACTGAAAAACGCTTTGGCCATATTATGGTTTATAAACAATATGAAATTTTGAAAATGTAGTTGAAAGGAAAAATTGAAGAAAAGAAAATCAGAAAAAAAAAATTTTATGATAATGGTCTAACCCAAATACACCGGTGTGGAAAAAAAAGAAGTTACGCCGATCCATATAAACCTCGCCATTTTTACAAGACTTCCGCCCTACCAAAAATGAGTGGTACTGACCTAGGCGTTTCACCATCTCCTTCGTATTCTACGTCTGTTTCATGGTGGTATAGGTCGTTTGTTGTCAGTAGTATATTTTACAGTATCCAGATATTATTACTTCTCATAAAACGTTATAGCCAGCCGAGCCTTTATATACACTGTTCAAAGTTATTATTCTTGTCGGTTTACCAGTGCGAGCTTTTATTGGTTCTAGGATGGATCTTAAAGTTTTTTCTTAGGAAATCTGTTGCTGTTTCTACTGTATTTCTGGGTGGTATGAGCTTCCAGTCAGTATAAATTTTCAGTATCCAGATAATACTTCTCATAACACTTTCTAGCCAGCCGAGTCATTATGTAGGTACACTGTTCAAACTTCATTATTTTTCTGGATTTGCCATTGCCATTTGCCACTGGTCCTAGGACAGATCTTAAAAATTTCCTCTCGAAGACGAAGAAGTCCATCACGTTCTTTCAGAAAATTAATGGTAGAGACCTCGTGTTCCACCACCTGTTTCTGGTTTTATCTCCTTTCTGGGTAGTATGGACGTCTAGTCAATGTTTCTTTTTAGTATCTAGATATTATCACTACCCATAACGCGTTCTAGCCAGTTTGGCATTTATACATATTGTATTATATGATCGAACTTAACATTTCCCTTTCGAAAAGAAAGATCATCAAGTTCCTTAAGAAAATCAATGGTACTGACGTTCCATCACCTGTTTCTGGTTCTATCTCTTCTTCTAATTAGTATGGGCTTCCAGTCAGTGTTTCGTTTCAGTATTCAAATATTATTCTTCTCATAACACGTTCTAGCCAGTTCAGATTTTTTGTATACAGTTCAAAGTTAATTATTTTTCTGGGTTGACCATCGCGAGTCTTTTTTGTCATAGGATAGATCCTAAAATTTTCTACTCAAAAAAGAAGGAGATCATCATGCCCTTTCAGAAAAACAATGGTACTGGTCCACGCGTTTCACCATCTGTTTCTGGTTCTACCTGTATTACTGGGTGGTATGGGTTTCCAGTCAGTACTTATTTTCAGTATACAGATATTACTTTTCATAACACGTTCTGGTCAGTTGAGCCTTTCTGTACACCGTTCAAAGTTGATTATTTTTCTGGGTTGACTATTGCGAACCTTTTTGGCCATAGGATACATCTTAAAATTTTCCACTAAAAGATCATACCCTTTCAGAAAATCAATGGTACTGGTCCACGCGTCCCAACATCTCTTTCTAGTTCTACCTGCATCACTGGATAGTATGGGCTTCCAATCAGTATATCCTTTAGTATATAGGTATTATTACTTCTCATAACACGTTCTAGCCAGTTAAGCCCGTCTACATACTGCTCAAAGTTAATTATTCATCTAGGTTGACTTTTGCGAGCTTTTATTGATAATCTTAAAATTTTCCTCAAAAAGATCATCACGTCCTTTCAGAAAATATATGGTACTGACCCCGCGTTTTACAATCTATTTTGGATTCTATCTCTATATCTGAGCGGTATGGGTTTCCAGTCAATACCCAGAAAGTACTACTTCTCGTAACACGTTCCCGCCAGATTAGCCTCTTTGTATACTGTTCAAAGTTCATTATTCTTCTGGGTTGGTCATTTTCTTCTCAAAAAAGAAGACCATCGCGCCATTTTAGCAAATCAGTGGTACTAACCCAGGCGTTCCACTAGATATTTCTGGTTCTATCTCTATTTCTTGATGGTTTGGGTTTCCAGTTAGTATTTCTTTTTAGTATCTAAATGTTATTACTTCTCATAATATGTTCTAGCCAGTTGAACCTTTCTGTATACTGTTCACTATTCTTTTGGGTTAACCATTGCTAGCTTTGACTAGTCCAATAGATCATAAATTTCCTCTGAAAAAAGATCATCACGTCCTCTCAGAAAATCAATGATACTGACCTACGCGTCTACCACCCGTTTCTGGTTCTACCTCTATTTGTGGGTAGTATGGGCTTCCAATCAATGTCTCTTTTTAGTACTCAGATATTATTACTTGTCATAATACATTATCCAGTTTAGCTTTTCTTCATTTTGTTCAAAGTTTATCTTCTGGATTTACCATTTTGAGCTTCTATTTGTTCTAAGATACATCTTAACATTTTTCTCTCAAAGCTTCTCGATTATGACCCATGTAAAAGGTGTTACGTCCTTGGAAAATCTAAACTTTTAGCAAATCAGTAGCACTGGCCTAAGAATACATCTATGGAAGGACACAAGTGAACTCAAAGGAAGCGTGGAGCAAAATCAGAGGACGTCACTGGATTAGACGCAAGTGTAAGGAACTTGCTCTGGTAAGGACATTCAGGGTAACTCCTATAATTGAGAAAGATATCTGTTTAAAATGATTCCTCGGCCCTAACAGACAAATGGCTCTGAAAGATGTTGATAGTTGAATTGACTTGAGTTTTTGGTTCTATGCCTGCAGCTGCGGCTACTTTTAGGCAAGTTTTAAAGTAGTAGTAGTATAGATTGCACTTGTTGAATAGTTCAACATCCAAACATGCAAATTAATTTTGTATAAGTTAGATCCAGAGACCTCATTCTCTATATTTTAAACTGGTCACGCTTGCTGATAGCAGTTACTCCACAGAATTAAATCTTGATCTCGCCCAACATGAATTGTATTTGCTAAAAATATAGCCCCACGTAAACCTTTGTCAGATCGAACTGGTTTGCTAATATTACCATTTGCAACAAACTTATAGAATAATTGGGTCGTCTACTGATCCATCCGACGCGATAACTATTAAATACAGGCAGGCTCTAATCTAAACAATATCGCGGCTTTTTATATAATTCAACTGGCATGCCTCTTACTGACCTTTCGTTATCCGATACCTTGCGCCTGGTTTCGGCGATTTTATGGCGCTCGTCTGCACTGTTGCATAAGTGCCTTGTGCAATAGTTTTAATTGTTTTCCTCGTGTTGAGTGTCTGCCACAGCTGAACTTTGGTGACCTGGTGCTCTTACTTCGCCGTTTGGGCAATCACTTTCGTCGACCTTAGGGGCATTCGCAGCATGGGCGGCTGCTGACTTAATTAGTTTATATTTTCGGGCAATTAATTAAGCCCAATTGGTTCTAATGTCATTACCAAGATTTGGACTGCATGGGTGCAGTCCAATTTGCAAAAATAATTGGCACGGGCGCAGAACCAATAAAATTTCCATTGCGAGCAAAGGGCCATAAATTTGTCACTTTCGTACGTTCTTCCAGTCTGTTAACGATAATGAAACTGGTTGGTTTAATTGCGAGCTACAAGCGACAAATATTAAATATGAATTCTAATTTCTAGATAAACAAATGCCACGGGATGCCGCCAGGAGACAATATGCAAAGTTCCGTGGCGGATGGATATGAGCGCATCCTGACCTTTTCTCAGTTATGAAAGACGTGCCTTCACGTAGCTGAATAAAATGCATTCATCAACCCATCCCACACCCCTTTCACTTCCATTCTTCAGCTGCATCTTTCACTTTGCCTTTTATTCCGGCGCGCTTGTAATAGTTAAGTTTGCTACGTGCAGTTTGATCATTACTAACTGTAAATCAACTATTTAAATATGAATTGCTATGTATGCTGAATATGTGCATATTTACAATTTTATAGCGCCTGGGCAACTTGAACTTTTAAAATGTCATGCATATAAGCCCAAGTACGGCGGAGATACCATGGATATCCTAAAGTTAGCAAGGAGTTCCAAAAATCCCATTGTGACCTACCCTACAGGGCTCAACCAACCACCCGAAAAAAATTAAAACTCTTTTAGTTGATTATACACGTTCGTTAATGGTTATCTAAATTTTACCTTCAAAGGGTGCAAGCGTTAAAATTTAAAACTCATTCTGTACGAATCTTCAAATTGTACACGAAATTATCTAAATTTCAGGAAAACTCACACTACTGGCACACATTTTATTGTGGTCACTCACTCAGCATTATGCAAGTACGAATTAATTAAGTACTGAAGCTTCAACTCACCACAGCTTAGTTCAGATCAGCAGAAGCCACAACAATCGCGCCGCAACTGAGGGAAAAGAGTCCCGGCCGTGCAATTATTGGGTTATCGCGATTTGGTATTCAGTGTGCTTTTGAGTCAAGTACGCGGACTTATTGAGCAACCATTAACAATTTGTAAGGCAAAGGCCGCAGTCGCATCTGCATCGTAATTAAGGCCGCCAATTTGCATTTTTGCTGGGTCTCGTCTATTTCTGAAATATGCCCGGACAGGCACAAAGGAGATGGCTACTCTTCAGCTTGGTCCTTGAAAGCCCAGAGATGCGTATCATAAGGAAACGATAACTTTAACCGCGTTGTTAAACTAATTAAAGAGGAGTTTATTGTTCGATGCGCATTTGTTTGCATCTGTAATTAAACACTTACACTTTAAAGGGGCTTTAAATTGCAGCTCTTTAAAAGGATTATTTTATTACAGGCACATTGGCATTCTGGAATTTCCAATAAATTCCTCTCGACTATTATTCTTCTTCTATAAACACATCTTCGGAATTATCGATATCAACAATAAATAAAAACAGCAAAAATTCAATTATTATATTGTTTAAATCCCATAACCGAACAGTCCCAAAAATATTATATCAAATGACGTATACATAACTGAAGAGCTGCAAATAGCGCAAATAGCCTACAGCATGTGTCAAACACAGAAAATAAGATTGGAAATACATACGACCAGAGCTGGGCAAATTACTTAAAAAAACTAATTAATTACCAATTACCATGAATGAAGTCATTGGATTACCAGATTTTCACTCAAAGGAAATAGTAATTCAATTATCAATTACTTGGTAATTGTAATTACACAACATAAATTACTTTTTCAATTATTTTCACTAAAAACTGTTGTCATATATTTGTATTTAGTAGTATTTAGATAGCCATGTGCTACTACACCGATTTAAACAAGCAAATTGAAATGTATAAACACTGCACTTACCGCAGACATATTTTTTGCTTCTTACACAATAATTATTAGTAAGCTACAATGTTACATCTTGCACAGCCTACACTGCACAAGACACAACACATGCACATTTCATCTACAAACATACGCGCCTGCACCAAATATTACTTTGCTCATGCACAAAACTAGCAGTTATTGACTAGTCATATATTGTTCCAGGAATGCTCTATTACCATTTGCCTTACATGAAACTTCATGAGGCCTAAACTTATTTCTTGCGTTGTGAACATTTAAAACCCTATCGAGGCCAGTAATTTAGCAATTGCTACAAGAGTAACTCAATTACCTCCAGTAGTTTGAATTGCCACAAGTAATTCAAATACTTGCAAAGTTAAATATTTTATAAAGTAATTTGAATACTCCAAAGTAATTGAGTAATTGAATGTCGTAATTAACTACGTTCAAAAAGTAATTGTCAAGTACTTTTTAACAAAAATGGCAATTACCAATTACAATTACCGTATTTTGAAATGCAATTCAATTCCAAGACAAAGCAACAAAAAGGAATTTGATTACTGCCCAGCTCTGCATACGATAGACACGCACATTAGCAATTACGTCAGTGATCAGAATGACGTACATTGCCTGATAAGTCCTTATATTTGCACGGCTGTTTTCGCCAAATAAATGTCTAAATCGTAGGTGGCCAAAGCCTGAAATATAATTCATCTAGGGGAAACTGTATTAACAGCACAACGAGGGTTGGGGTTGCGAACAAGTAGCACAGGAGCGCATTGGTGGAAGTGACCCCTATATTTGCATCATAATAGACTTATTCGCACTGCATTGAAAACTTTAACAAAGGACATCATCCACATAAAAGCAGAGATATTTGTTTGCCTTCATTATATTATCGTTTATATTTTATATGTTTCGAATGCGTCCACCTCTAGTTGAATACATCCTTCTGAGAGGGGTTTAAAGTAAAAGAGAAATAGGGGCTAACTGAATACATTGTCAATTACACAAATAAAAACATTTGAACAGGTCGACAATTGTGAGTAACACATAGGAGTTTTGGATATTATCTTAAAGTATTCATTAGCGAACATGCCATCATCGACTACTGCCTAATATGTAAATGTTCAGATATCCATAACAATAATGTAGTTTCGAGAATACTAACTGCAACTGTTCCGATAAACACTCAACGAAGCGCCAAAATTACAAGAGGAGAACTCGCTCAATTGTGTGTATTCAGCGATCAAAAGGAATTCAACTGAGGTCGCGGGAAAGCTGAATGTAGTCGCGCACACGTCAAGCCTCAAAGAGCACGTCACTGGTGGCTCAAGAGCTAAATCAAACCGGCTTGAAGCCGCGCAGAAAATAGAATTTACTTCTTGTGTGTTTGGGTGTAGCAAATCAGTGTTTGAACTCAAGTAAGTTCCACTTTAAGCGGGTACTGAGTAAGTACGCAATTGCAACGCCGCTAAAGAATTCGTAACGTTCCTATTATTTCGTGACGCCATCCGCCAGAGAGAACCCACTGAGCTTGCAGTCATGAATTTCCCCACAGCATCGGTGGGAGATTTCCATACAATCAACCATTCAAAGTTGATGACACGCATTCAATTTAACGTCCCAACGAAGGGGCTGTGATAACTGATAAGTTTCATTTCATCTCAAGGTGCAAATTAAAGACCTTACAATAGCTGTACCATTGGGTAAGACTCCATGAGAACATAAGAGACAGGGGAAAAATCCATTAAAACCTCTCAAGTAATCACTGTTTAGGATGTAACCATTCATAGATCTTCCTGATAATCAGTGTAGACCCAGAATCGACAAAAAATTCAGAAAGCTTGAAATGACTAACTTTAATTGTGTCAATTGACAGAATTGCCAGAGCTGTAAAGAACACGGCCAGCGGAGAAGACTTCATGAGTACGGAAGAGACAGTGCAAAAAATCAATTAAAATAATCACCGTCTGATATGCAATCACTGATCGCTAGTTGCATTTCACCAGTCTTTAAATTTGGTGTTGTAATTTTGTCGCTGGTTTTCGTTATCTGTTATCTGCATCTCCAAACATTCACCCACGCTTCGGTATTTTTTATTGATTATAGAACACCCACTGCAATTTAAAAAATAAATCTGGACCAGCAGGAACAAAAATAATATATTATATACATAGTACCCTTGGACTTTAATTACTGTATGGTTTAGTGAACTCGTTAATGAAATAAGTCATCATTACCGCCCTCTTATCTCATCTGTCAGAAGAGACAAAACATTTTAATATCAATTTATAATTCCTGCGAGAAGCATATTTAAATACAAATTTACATCATGATTACTATGCGGCACCTAAGGTGCTGTGCGTATTGCCTATTCTAAAACATCAAGGGGTAACATTATTAAAATGGCACCATGTGTTAATGCAATTAATTTGTACCTCACACATTTTGAGCAATGTAAGTTACAGTTGGAATTTTTAACTGTTAATAGTAGCTACACCCGCGGGTGTAATTTGCGGAATTTCCTTTGTTTCAGGGGCCCAACCGATGATTAATCATAAACTGAAGGTAGCCTACGATCAAGATATGTTCAAACCTGCAAAGGCCGATAGATAACCAACGAAACATCTTCCTGGAAATACCACCGGTCTCATTAAATAACGAACGTCCTTAAACCATGCCAAAAAGGCCCACATCAAGCACCATGTGTCACTAATGAAGGCATTAAACACGAAATTCAAAAATGCCGACTTAAACTGCCCGGAAGTCCTCGATAAAAGGGACGCGAGCCCAACGAAACGCATTACACAATTATATTTACCTAATTAGAATAATAGCCGCTGCTGTTGATTTTCAAGCAGTTTGCAAACACCGACAACCGCCAAAGTCAACACGTGCTCAGAAGTCGAGAATTGAAAGAAAACCCGCCGAGAGCTCCGAGCTCCGAGCTCCGAGCTCCGAGCTGCTGCTGAAAGTGAACTTCAGACGTTTCCAGGATCAGCATTTCCGTTTTGCACACGTGTAGCCAGGAGCAAAGCTCGCATTTGTTCGTTCGAAGCCAAATAATTAAAAAAACACCCTTGAGCGAATCGCAGTTCAGCATCGCCCACGTCCTTGATGAAAAGATAAAAACGAGATACGTATTTAATTTCGCTGGATGAGATCAAAGTTGGCTATTAATTACGCGATAAGTGCTCGTTGCCTTTTTTGTGGCAGTGGAAGAATCCAAGGATGTGGTGGGATCATCGCTATCTACTTACTTCTTCGATTATGCCGGGGGGTTTTCGTTTTTAATAACAAGAATGAATCAGCTCCCGTATCGATAACTTCAATGATAGAAACAAAAACCTGTTATTATATTTTCGTTGAATTATATTACAGCATAAATATTTTTAGTTGTGAAGTAAACTCCCACAATTAAAACTAGGGCTAATAAAACACCATGTTCTGCTTTTGAAAAATATTTGATGAAATAGCGTTGCGACGAACAAGATGTGAGAAGATAATTTTGATAATAAAATCAGGAATCTATAATACACTGTCAAATCGAATTACTCCCCAAGTGTTTCTAGTTCTAAGCGAAATGACCACAGTTAAATTAGGGCTTAGAATACATCATCTTAGTTCGGTTTATAAACAATACTTGACCATCTATTGTAAGGAGAAAGAAGATTTGGGGTTGGGTCAATAATTTTGATAATACTAGCAGTAATATTTATAATTTTGTCAAATTACATTAGTACACAAAAACGTTTAGCTTTGAACTAAATGTCCAGTATTACTATAGGGCAGACGATGCACCATGTGTCATTTTTGAACAATATTTGGGGCGATAACTTTAATAATACAAACAGTACTCTTTATAATGTTGCCTAATCACACTACTACATAAATATATTTAGCTGTGAACTCAATGTCCACTGTCAATACAGGGGAAAGCATGCACTCTGGGCTGCCTTTAAACAATATTTGACGATATATTATTGGATCGATAACACGATAATACAAGCAGTACTCTTTATAACTTTTCCTAATCACAGTACTACATAAATATTTTTAGCTGTGAACTAAATGTTCACTGTTAATATGGAGTAAAGGATATACCATGTGCTATCTTATCTATTGTTGGGAGGAAGAAGATTTGGGGCGATAATTTTGATAATACAAGTAGTACTCTTTATAATTTTGCCTAATCACACTACTACATAAATATATTTAGCTGTGAACTCAATGTCCACTGTCAATACAGGGGAAAGCATGCACTATGGGCTGCCTTTAAACAATATTTGACGATATATTGTTGGGTCGATAACACGATAATACAAGCAGTACTCTTTATAACTTTTCCTAATCACAGTACTACATAAATATTTTTAGCTGTGAACTAAATGTTCACTGTTAATATGGAGTAAAGGATATACCATGTGCTATCTTATCTATTGTTGGGAGGAAGAAGATTTGGGGCGATAATTTTGATAATACAAGTAGTACTCTTTATAATTTTGCCTAATCACACTACTACATAAATATATTTAGCTGTGAACTCAATGTCCACTGTCAATACAGGGGAAAGCATGCACTCTGGGCTGCCTTTAAACAATATTTGACGATATATTATTGGATCGATAACACGATAATACAAGCAGTACTCTTTATAACTTTTCCTAATCACAGTACTACATAAATATTTTTAGCTGTGAACTAAATGTTCACTGTTAATATGGAGTAAAGGATATACCATGTGCTATCTTATCTATTGTTGGGAGGAAGAAGATTTGGGGCGATAATTTTGATAATACAAGTAGTACTCTTTATAATTTTGCCTAATCACATTGCTACATAAATATGTTTAGCTATGAACTAAAATTCCGCTGTAAAAAATACACCATGAGCTATCTTTGAAAAATATTTGACGATCTACTATTAAGAGAAGGAAGATTTGGGTCGATAACTTTAATAATACATACTAGCAGTACTGTACAATTTTACCAAATCACAGTACTACATAAATATTTTTAGCTGTTAAATAACTCGATGTCCATTGTTAAAATATGGGAAAGGATGCACAATGGGCTACCTTTAAACAATATTGGACGATCTATTATTGGGAGGAGGAAGATTTGGGTCGATAACTTTAATAATACAAGTAGTACCCATTATAATTTGGCCTAATCACACTAACACATAAATATTTTCAGCTGTGAAATCAATGTCCACTCTCAATATAGGGGAAATCATGCACCATGAGCTGCCTTTAAACAATATTTGACGATCTATTGTTGGTAGGAGGTAGATTTGGGTCGATAACACGATAATACAAGCAGTACTCTTTATAACTTTTCCTAATCACAGTACTACATAAGTATTTTTAGCTGTGAACTCAATGTTCACTGTTAATATGGAGTAAAGGATATACCATGTGCTATCTTATCTATTGTTGGGAGGAAGAAGATTTGGGGCGATAATTTTGATAATACAAGTAGTACTCTTTATAATTTTGCTTAATCACATTACTACATAAATATGTTTAGCTATGAACTAAAATTCCGCTATTAATACAGGGTAAAGGATACACCATAGGCTATCTTTGAAAAATATTTGACGATCTACTATTGAGAGGAGGAAGATTTGGGTCGATAACTTTAATAATACATACTAGCAGTACTGTACAATTTTACCAAATCACAGTCCTACATAAATATTTTTAGCTGTTAAATAACTCAATGTCCATTGTTAAAATATGGGAAAGGATGCACAATGGGCTACCTTTAAACAATATTGGACGATCTATTACTGGGAGGAGGGAGATTTGGGTCGATAACTTTAATAATACAAGCAGTACTCTTTATAATTTTGCCTAATCACACTACTGCATAAATATGTTTAGCTGTGAAATCAATGTCCACTGTCAATATAGGGGAAAGGATGCACCATGCGCTACCTTTAAACAATATTGGACGATCTATTACTGGGAGGAGGGAGATTTGGGTCGATAACTTTAATAATACAAGCAGTACTCTTTATAATTTTGCCTAATCACACTACTGCATAAATATGTTTAGCTTTTAACTCAATATCCACTCTGAACATAGGGGAAAGGATGCACCATGGGTTACCATTAAACAATATTGGACGATCTATTATTGGGAAGGAGATTTGAGTCGATAACTTTGATAATACTAGCAATACTGTATACTTTGCCTAATCACACTACTACATAAATATTGTTAGCTGTGAACTGTTAATATATGGTAAAGGATATACCATGTGCCATCTTTAAACAATATTTGACGATCTATTATTGGGAAGAGGAAGATTTGGGTCGATAACGTTGATAATAGTAGCAATACTCGTACCGTATAATTTTGTCTAATCACACTACTACAGAATATGTTTTAGCTGTGAACTCAATGTCCATTTTCAATATAGGGGAAAGGATGCACCATGGGCTACCTTTAAACAATATTGGGCGATCTATTATTGGGAGGGGGAATATTTGGGTCGATAACTTTAATAATACAAGCAGTACTCTTTATAATTTTGCCTAATCACACTACTACATAAATATGTTTATCTGTGAACTCAATGTCCACTGTCGATATAGGGGAAAGAATGCACCATGGGCTGCCTTGAAACAATATTGGACGACCTATTATTGGGAGGAGGGCGATGTGGGTCGATAACTTTAATAATACAAGCAGTACTCTTTATAATTTTGCCTAATCACACTACTACATAAATATGTTTAGCTGTGAACTCAATGTCCACTGTCAATATAGGGAAAAGGATACACCATGGGCTACCTTTAAACAATATTTGACGATCGGTATGTTGGGAGGAGGTAGATTTGGGTCGATAACACGATAATACAAGCAGTACTCTTCATCATTTTTCCTAATCACACTACTACATAAATATCTTTAGCTGTGAACTCAATGTCCACTGTCAATATAAGAGAAAGGATGCACCAACTTTGATAGTACTAGCAATACTTTATACTTTATACTGTGCGTAATCACACTATTGTTAGCTGTGAACTAAATGTTCATTGTTAATACGGGGTAAAGAATATACCATGCGCTATCTTTAAACAATATTTGACGATCTATTGTTGGGAGGAGGTAGATTTTGGTCGAAAACACGATAATACAAGCAGTACCCTTTATAATTCCGTCTAAACACACTACTACATAAATATGTTTAGCTGTGAACTCAATGTCCACTGTCAATATAGGGGAAACGATGCACCATGGGCTACCTTTAAACAATAGTTGAAGATCTATTGTTGGGAGGAAGATTTGGAGCGATAATTTTGATAATACAAGCAGTACTCTTTATAATTTTGCCGCATCATATTACTACAAAAATATGTTTAGCTGTGAACTAAAAGTCCACTGTTAATATAGGGTAAAGGATACACCATGGCCTATTATTGCGAAAAGGTAAATTTGGGGCGATAACTTTGATAATACTAGCAATACTGTATAATTTTGCCAATATTTAATTATCTATTATTGGGGGAGAAAGATTTAGGTCGATAACTTTGATAATACATACTAGCAGTACTGTGCAGTTTTGTCAAATCACACTACTACATAAATATGTTTAGCTGTGAAGTCAATGTCCACTGTCAATATAGGGGAAAGGAAGCACTATGGGCTACTTTTAAAAAATATTGGACGATCTATTATTAGAAGGAGGTAGATTTGGGTCGATAACTTTGACTATTCAATTCACCTGTCATCTGTCAAAAAGTGACCAATGAAAATCCATAATTCTGACGTTTCTTGACCAATCAAAAAAATTTCAGTGGATATATCTTCCTAGAAGGTATTCAAGTGACTATTTTAAACAAATGTGATTTTTATTAGAAAAAGTCAATATTTGCGTTCTGTTACTATAGAAATTGACTAGTTTGTTGCTAGATTTACTGAAAACTAATTTGAAAAAGTAGTTTGGTTCATTAAATAGTCCCTCGAATACCATTCTTAGTCAAAGTTAAGTAGATTATTTTTGCGGTGGTATCACTACTCATGTCCATTGCGTTTGGGATTAGGACTCGTGCTATCGCACTCGTCCTAATCGTACCAAAGCGCAATGGACATTCGTGACACCACCACAAAAATAGTCGACATAACTTTGACTACTCATGGTATTATAAGTGATAATTCTAGCAATACTGTATAATTTTGCCAATATTTGATTCTCTATTATTGGGAGGAGAAATATTTAAGTCGATAACTTTGATAATACATAGTAACAGTACTGTACAATTTTGCCAAATCACAGTATGACATAGGTATTTTTAGCTGTGAACTAAATGTTCATTCTTAATAAGGGATAAAGGATATACCATGTGTTATCTTGGAACAATAGTTGACAATCTATTGTTAGGAGGAGATTGGTTGATAATTTTAATAATACTCTTTATAATTTTGCCTAATCGCACTACTACATAAATATGTTTAGCTGTGAACTCAATGTCCACTGCCAATATAGGGAAAAGGATGCACCATGGCAACCTTTAAACATTGGTTGAAGATCTATTGTTGGGAGGAAGAAGATTTGAGGCGATAATTTTAATAATACAAGCAGTAATCTTTATAATTTTACCGCATCATATTACTACAAAAATATGTTTAGCTGTGCACTAAAAGTCCACTTTTAATATAGGGTAAATGATACACCATGACCTATTATTATTGGGAGAAGGGGCGATAACTTTGATAATACTAGCAATATTGTATAATTTTGCCAAATCACAGTACTACACAATTGTTTAGCTCTGAACTAAATGTCCAATTTTAATATGAGGCAAAGGATACAATAAATATTTGACGATTTTATTGTTGGGAGGAAGAATAATTTTGATAATAAAAGCAGCACTACAATTTTGTCAAATCGCTACTATACTATACCAATATTTTTTGTTGTGGGTTCAATTTTTTCCTTAAAACAGTGTTAATGTTACACCCCGAACTTCTAGATAAAAGAAGAAGGTTAAAAAACAAAACTTCCAGCATTATACTGGAACTTACAAAAATAATAAACTTTCTTGTTAGTGTTTAAACGTCTTAGATTTAGAGAATTAAATAGTTTAAACCACCTGAAGAACAGCGACAGCACCAAAGATGCTAAACTATTCCAATTTGGGTAATCTCAAAGCTATTTTCATCATCACACACAATTGCAGCAACCGCACAGCAATGAGGAAGAACACATAACAAAAACCGAGCCAACACCGCTAATTATAAAAGTGCTTACTTTTTTAGCGACCATCCTAAGTGGTTGTAAACACGAGAACTTAATCACGTAACATTCGTTATGTGAAGAATCGCGGAAGGAGGAGCACTGAATGAACAATTCGAAATTACAAGCCCAAGTCCAGTTGTCACTCGTGCCCAATCGTGAATTAACGATTCCGGTGTATTCCCGGCCTTAGGTCGTAAATTGCGCGGAGATATTCATTACTTCGGACACGAAAACAAGACGGAGAGCATTAAAACTGCAAAAAACTATTCTTAAGCTGGAAGCGATGTCGGCGTACGTCTCTGTCCGCTTTCAGCCGCGCAGCATTTTTCAGCATCCTCCCATTATATTTCAGGATCAAATTACACAATGAGGCGGCTTATGGCATTTGTGGGGTTGCTGGATGCCGGTGGAGATGTTGCAAGTGAAATGCTTGTGGGTGTTTGTGTGTTTAGGATGTTTGCGTAAGTAATCTTGCTTTAGTTTGAAAATCATAAATGTAGTACAAAAAGGATCTGGGTTCGCCTGGAAAAGTCGCAGGCTATACCTACTTTCGCAAGTTAGAAATCACGAGTCCATTAGAAAATTGTTGTAATTACTGCTGACCTTGAAAATAATTAATCGAGATGAGAAGCTGAGCAAGTGGTGTAGTTAGCAACGCTCTTGCTTTCTTTTGTATTGCTGCATGTGGCTATAGTATGCCTAATGTAACACTAACCTATGGTATCATCAAAGCTATCAAGATGACAAAGATATTAAATATGGGACGCAACAGAGTATTGTAATGTGTAAACGTAGGTGTTCAAGTTACCATGTAGGAGGACGACACCACTAACAATTAATTAAAGGTAAACCAACTATGAATTTGCCATCGGAATGCCTCAGTTATAGCAGACTACTCATTATAGTAGTATATTTTCTTACATAAAGCACAGCCCAAGATTTGCCAAACTAGTTATTGAATGGAGATTTCTGGACTTTATTCCGACATATCTATTTTTACTTCAAACAGTCATACCAGCAGATCCAATGTGCGTGTCTGTGCCGTCGGAAAATCTCGAATCGATGCTACGCCCATTACTTGGTTGAAAATGCCGAATTACTGACAAGACTGGGTGATACTGTTTGAATTGCTAAACTGAGTCGTTTTATCTCAAATACGGATTCGAAGAACAAGTTCTGCTTCTACTTATCCGATTGAAGACATCCCATGCCCCTTCACAGGGGCCGCAACCACCGAATTGGAGATATTACAAGAAAAACTGATTTAAAGTCCACCCATTTCTATTAAGATACCTCGAAAGCAAAAAAAAACTGGAGTGAACCAACTAAGAAGGTGTCAGCCTTTAATTGTGTTGTTACGAGGCAGCAGCAAAAATTGTAAAATCACATACTACCATCAGTCGCTATTTATGACTTGATTCCGTCAAATAATTTAGGCTCACATACATGTCAGCTTGATGTATTCACAAATTTACATAACTAGTAATGGATCACGCTTGAAGGCGATGGCAGTAAAATTAAACAATTTAAATTCTAAGCGCTAAATTCAATCAATAACATTACTCATTTTTCGTGTAAGAAGTAATTTCATCGTTTGCGTTTGTAGTAAATCATACAAAATAGGAAGTCTAAAACCGCAGCTAAATATTTAGCTTTATGTAAAACCACAAAAACTGGTTACGCATGCTTCCACAACTGAAATTTCCGCAAGAAAAACGTAAGAGCCACTTTCATACCATGTAGAAAAAAGCGTTTCTTCTTTTATCACACAAATCACGATGAGTATTATTAGACCCATCAACCACCTATTAAAATTCCACTTACGGAAAGACTCGCGAGGTGAATTAGCGATATGTATTCATGAATTCATGTCAAGGGCTATTGCAGTTAATGTCTTAAAGCAGCGTTCAGCAGTATGGGTTTTAACCTAAACCAATGGGCCAAAGTCCTAAATCTCTCCAATTGAAAGCAACCTCGCTGCTTCAGTTTGCTTAGAAACATCTTATCGAAAGGGTGACATGTGCTCTTGCTTTCAACACTTCGGTTTCCACATTCTTATCGGCTTAATGGATGCACTTAATGCCGGTCAAATTGGTTTCTTGTAAGATAAACGCGACGAGTATGGAGGACTTACGAAAGTCGTCAAATATGTGGGTGCAATTAAACAGAACTGATTAGCTAATTACGCTCACTTTCGGATCTTCACGAGCCGTTGGGTAACCCATGTTTTCATTTCCATCACAGACATTGACTGTTCGATGCCATCAGCCTCAATTAACCGGCTGGAGTGACAAGAAGTCTCACGTAGAAATCCAAACTCATTACTGAAGTGCCCGCAATAACTTTCATTTCCGAATTTCAATGAGCCACAGGCTCCACTTGCAACAGTTTGGCATTTAGTACTCTTGACAGATTGCCAAAGTTTTAAATCGTGACCGCAGAGTAGCTTCCCACCATTCATCTAATCATTATGGAAAATATGTGGAGTATCTGAAATTGCCAAATAAGCCTTGAAGCACTCTCAGACAAATTACAGCAAATTAGGGTGATTCAGCAGACTAACACACATGGAAAACTAAGAGCTTACTACGTCCAGAGAATGATGCTGTAACAGTGTCATTAATAACTTCGCTTTAGATTTTCTATCCACATTATCGTTACTCTATCAGATAAAACGTTAATAGCAACTGTAGAAACGGCTTCTCCGTTAGTAATAATTTTCTAACATGGAACCGTTTACCTATGTTCTCTAATCATGTCATCTCTTCGTATGTGATCCCAGTTTTTTCTTTAGCTTCGTGCTTTAATATTGGTTGCAACTGCAGCGGGCGTAACCCGGTGGAGACAAAATCGTTTTATACCAGCAGGAGGTTCGCTTGAAACTGACAAGCTCTGAAAACGTAAAAAAAGTTCGCGAGTGATTGACAACCTCCGCTGACGCAGTGTCACTACGCAAGTACTAACAATTAACACGGCTTGCAGCATTCTGCTGCTGCAGGGGCGCCTAACATGTGCTGCAGGGATTTTTATCTCGGCAGCACGAGCATCTAGGAAGAGACAACACTATAAAACCCTCGATGACTCCACTGGCGCAATCAGTCAAATGAAGAAAGGCCTGAACACCTGGATAGACGAATGGGAGGACCATAAATCCCTTCGCTGGCGCAATACCCTCAGAGACACAACTTCTTACTTTCTTACTTCTTCTGTAGGATATACCGAACCAGCTACGAAGAAATGGAAATTCAACAACGACGTCCAAGACCCAAAAAACTGGGAAGGGGGCAAACCGTCCAACGACTGCAAAGGCGTCATTTTCCCAAGAAACCTGGATGCAGTCGCCTCTGTCTTTGAACTGTACACCAGCCAAATACTACTTCCAGTGAGCGGGGAACTGGAAATTCGACATGGAGGTTTCATTGAAATCACACAAACCCCTTTCACCTGTAAGTAGACCACATGAGCCAATGCAATTTCCAATACTTCCTTCTCTTAAGGCATTCGCATCAAGGAAATTCAGCACAAGCACTGGCTGAGCCCCAATAACTGGGACTATGGTGAAAATGCAGCCGTTCCAGATGTGGAGAAGGTACCATGCGTGCACGATGACGTGGTTTTCTCCCCAGACGCGGCGGTGGCTGTCCTATACCCTGAAGTAACCGTTTCTGTAAATTCCATCCAAATAGGGGGCATCCAGCTCTCGAACCAGCAGTGGCAAGATTTCCTGCAATCGGACTATGGGGGCGAGCAATTCTATACGTTGGAGTTCGAGACCTCGGCTATTAAGATCGATCCACAAGAATGCATCAGCAGAAATGGGTGTACTTGCCATGATTCCGATGCTTTGTATTGGGTCTGTGATAACATGGAGAAGCGTCAGCAAGCCCCATGTTTTGATCCAGTTACGCCTGTGGGCCACTGTAGCCCTATATGCGGTAAGTCTGTTTAAAAACTGTTGATCCATAATTCTTAAAGGTGATCATATAATAGGAGGAGTGCTGTTACTGGAGCTGTCTAAAAGTTTCGATATGCAGGAGTTTCAGGAGCGAATACCCAAATATGACAAGGTCGACAGCTATGCCAGTAAAATAGTAAATCATGGAAAGGCATTTGTACAGATAGTATTCGCAGATAGAAATGGATATGAAGAACTAAGCAGCGACGCTGCCAGCGATTTCCATAGTCTGGTCTCTGGAGGTAATTAATGCACACAAAGCTTGCTCTTGATGATCATTCGTTTTCGCAGATTTAAAAGGCTTCAAAGTTGCAAAGACGGTATTGTTGACATCTGGACCACGCATTCCAGACGAATCAGCTGCCACCATAGCCTTTGCAATTATTTTAGGAACGTTTGCAGCCGTTTCCTTCATTTTTCTTTGGATATATGCAGTGTATATGGGTCCTTTAAAAGACTACGATTTCAGTTCAAGGTGAGTTTGAATTTTGCTATACGGTTCAATATATAGAACTAATGTATTTTCAGATTTCCCATCACACAATTCTCATTTGGGAAAAGGTCTTTCCTATTTGCTAAATTTGAGAACAGAGAGGAGGGGCAGTTGTCGTTGGCGGGATCATTGATTAGCCTGCAGAGGGCTTTTGATAATCCCATGTATGGGTCTCATAGGCCTTCCACGAGCAGTGCTGCGGTGGAAGTGGTTGTAAGTGGCATTTTCTTAAACCTGGATCAAATATTAATCAATAAATGTTTTTAAATTGATAAAAATTGAAAATGGTATGACAAAGTATTATGAATCTTCTATCGTGCAGGTAATAACTGAAGCAGCACCCGCAACGTCCGAGTCGAGTCATCAAAATCCGGCTTTTGTCGAAATGACGTCCGAGGAGGTAGAAATGGACGAGGTAAAAGACGTGGAGGAATGAATTCCTGGAGCGATACGTCATCCACGCAAGCGACCCATCTGTTTTTCAACAAAAACAACCGATAAAGCCTTCATTAGTTTCTGGGTAAAGATTTTCATGTATGAGTAACAGCAGTGGCATCGTTGGGGGATAAGCGTATTGTTTTACTGCCTATTACATTATTCCTTAGCGACGCCACTGATACAACGGTATGTACTTCTAAATGGCAACATTGATAATATCTAACGGTAAAGTTAATGATTTCTTCAACAATTTATTGTAGTTAGTACTGAAATAAAAATATTTGAAGCTAATAAAACATTACAAAATTGAAACAATTATGTTTGTATCGTAATATTAGCAATTTCCGGTGTGTATACATTATCACGTTTCTGGAATTAATAATTGTATTCAGAATAGCTACTTGTAGTGCCAATACTTAATTTTTTACAATGCATGTAGTTTAATTTTTCCGTTGATTACTGGTCCTATAATAAAGTCGCACCTGTTAAGTAGACGAAGATTCGCCCACAATTATTAACGATATTATTATTATTATAACACTAACTATAAATCTCGTGACTTTCATGCTCTATAAAGTTTCCCAGCTATGGTAAAATAGCAACGCAATCAATGCTGATTTCCTTTGCACATTTATGTTTCCTCTTTATTATTTAATTCGTCGATATTGTTACAAATATAGAGCACCAGCACATTGCAAAATAAATAACTCGTGCCCGTTGCAGTTCATTATCATAGTAATTCACTTCATATTGCTAAATTTCGCATTAGATATACAACATGTTTCGGGGTCCATTACCGTGAAATTTATAAAAATTCATGCACATATTTACAGTGACATTTAAAAGAGCTAAATATATATATATATAGCCGCCTCGTTATAAACCTCCAAAGCTTTTAAAGAGCGACGAGTTTTAATATAGTTAAGAGTGTAAGAAGCTAAAGAAAATATTTGTTGCAAGTTATGCCAGTAACTTCAAAGAGCACTAAGTCAAGTTAATATCTAAAAGAGCGAAACTATATAGCTGCATCTTTGTAAAACTCCGATGCTTTTAAAGGACGACGAGCTTTAGTACAGTTAGGATGTTAGCTAAAGATCAGCAAGTTATAACAGGAACTGTAAAGCTTTCAAATTCAAGTATATTTTCTTAAATGTTTCAGATTTTAAATTAACATTTAAAGCAGCTAAAGTTATATAACCTCAAAGGCTTTTAAAGGGCGACGATCATTAATATAATCAGAGCATAACCTAAAGGAAATATATGTTACAAGTTATAGCAATGACTGCAGTTTTCTAAGCCAAGTTTATTTTCTGAAATAATTTAACATTTAAAGTAGATATTTAAAGGAGTTCAATTAAATGGTAACATCTTTACCAACCTCCAAGGCTTTTAAAGGAGGGCGATCTTTACTACAGTTAGAGGGTATGCTCAAAGGAATATATTCTGCAAGTTATGGCAGCAACTTCAAAGCTTCCTAAGCCAAGTTTATTTTTTGAAAGGATCAAGACTTAAAGAGCATACTGCAAAGACTCAAATTATATAACAGCATATTTATAAAGCTCCAGAACAAGGGCAACGAGATTTAATACAGCTCGAGTGTAAGCTAATAGGAATGTATGTATTCTGCAAGTTATGGCAGTAACTTAAAAGCTTCCAACGCTATTTTCTGAAATTGTTAACAGTTACAGAGGAAATTTAAAGCGGCAAAATTACACAGCCGCATCTTTAATTAACCTCCAAAGCATTTACAGGGTGACGAGTGTATGCTCAAAAGAATATATTTTGCAAGTTGTGGCAGTAACTGGAAGTCCTTTTAAGCCAAATTTATTTTCTGAATAATTAAGATTTACAGAAATATTTAACAGGACCAAATCACAGAGTCGTACCTTTATAAACCTCCAAAGCGAGTGTGAGTTAGAGAAACATTGTGCAATCTATAGCAGTAACTGTGAAGCTTTCTAAGCCAAGTCTATTTTTTGAAACTGTTACGATTTAAAGTGCATACTTAAACTAACGGGCAACAAGCTCGAATACAGTTCGAGTGTAAGTTAAATACAATATATTTTGCAAGTAATGGCAGTAACTGAAAGGTTTCCGAAGCCACGTATATTTCTAAGAGATTTAAATTGGATATTTAAAGACGCCAACTTATATAGCCGCATCTTTATAAACCTCCAACCTTTTAAATGACGAGCTTTAATACACTACACGAGTGTAAGCTGACTACAATATATATGACCAGTTATGGCACTAACTGAAAGGCTTCCTAAACCGCATTAATATCTAGGATATTTAAAGTAGATATTTAAAGAAGTCAAATGATATAGCAGCATCTTTATAAACTTCTAAGGGTTTTAAATGACAACGCGCTTTAATACAGTTCCAGTGTAAGCTAACAACAACATATTTTGCAAGTCATGGCAGTAACTGAAATGCTTCCTGAGCCACTTTAATTTCTAGGATATTTATAGTGGATATTTAAAGGAGCGAAATTGTATAGCCGTATCTTTATAAAGCTCCAAGGCTTTTAAATGGCAACAAGCTTTAATAGAGTTCGAGTGTCAGCTAACGACAATATATTTTGCAAGTCATGGTAGTAACTGAAATGCTTCCTGAGCCACGTTAATTTCTAGGATATTTATAGTGGATATTTGAAGGAGCCAAATTGTATAGCCGTATCTTTTTAAACCTCCAAGCTTTTAAATAGCAACGACAATATATTTTACAAGTTATGGCACTAACTGAAAGGCTTCCTTAAGCCACGTGAATATCTAGGATATTTATAGTGGATATTTAAAGGAGCCAGATTGTATAGCCGCATCTTTATAAAGCTCCAAGGCTTTTAAATTGCAACGAGCTTTAATACCGTTCGAGTGTAAGCTAACGACAATATATTTTGCAAGTCATGGCAGTAACTGAAATGCTTCCTGAGCCACGTTAATTTCTAGGATATTTATAGTCGATATTTAAAGGAGCCAAATTGTATAGCCGTATCTTTTTAAACCTCCAAGGCTTTTAAATGGCAGCGACAATATATTTTACAGGTTATGGCACTAACTGAAAGGCTTCCTAAGCCACGTTAATATCTAGGATATTTAAAGTAGATATTCAAAGCAGTCAAATGATATAGTAGCATCTTCATAAACCTCCAAGGGTTTTAAATGCCAACGAGCTTTAATACAGTTCCAGTGTAAGCTAACAACAACATATTTTGCAAGTCGTGGCAGTAACTGAAATGCTTCCTGAGCCACGTTAATTTCTAGGATATTTATAGTGGATATTTAAAGGAGCGAAATTGTATAGCCGCATCTTTATAAACCTCCAACCTTTTAAATGACGAGCTTTAATACACTACACGAGTGTAAGCTGACTACAATATATATGACAAGTTATGGCACTAACTGAAAGGCTTCCTAAGCCGCATTAATATCTAGGATATTTAAAGTAGATATTTAAAGAAGTCAAATGATATAGCAGCATCTTTATAAACTTCTAAGGGTTTTAAATGACAACGCGCTTTAATACAGTTCCAGTGTAAGCTAACAACAACATATTTTGCAAGTCATGGCAGTAACTGAAATGCTTCCTGAGCCACTTTAATTTCTAGGATATTTATAGTGGATATTTAAAGGAGCGAAATTGTATAGCCGCATTTTTATAAAGCTCCAAAGCTTTTAAATGGCAACAAGCTTTAATAGAGTTCGAGTGTCAGCTAACGACAATATATTTTGCAAGTCATGGCAGTAACTGAAATGCTTCCTGAGCCACGTTAATTTCTACGATATTTATAGTGGATATTTGAAGGAGCCAAATTGTATAGCCGTATCTTTTTAACCCTCCAAGCTTTTAAATAGCAACGACAATATATTTTACAAGTTATGGCACTAACTGAAAGGCTTCCTTAAGCCACGTGAATATCTAGGATATTTATAGTGGATATTTAAAGGAGCCAGATTGTATAGCCGCATCTTTATAAAGCTCCAAGGCTTTTAAATTGCAACGAGCTTTAATACTGTTCGAGTGTAAGCTAACGACAATATATTTTGCAAGTCATGGCAGTAACTGAAATGCTTCCTGAGCCACGTTAATTTTTAGGATATTTATAGTCAATATTTAAAGGAGCCAAATTGTATAGCCGTATCTTTTTAAAACTCCAAGGCTTTTAAATAGCAGCGACAATATATTTTACAGGTTATGGCACTAACTGAAAGGCTTCCTAAGCCACGTTAATATCTAGGATATTTAAAGTAGATATTCAAAGCAGTCAAATGATATAATAGTAGCATCTTCATAAACCTCCAAGGGTTTTAAATGGCAACGAGCTTTAATACAGTTCCAATGTAAGCTAACAACAACATATTTTACAAGTCGTGGCAGTAACTGAAATGCTTCCTGAGCCACGTTAATTTCTAGGATATTTATAGTGGATATTTAAAGGAGCGAAATTGTATAGCCGCATCTTTATAAAGCTCCAAGGCTTTTAAATGGCAACAAGCTTGAATAGAGTTCGAGTGTCAGCTAACGACAATATATTTTGCAAGTCATGGCAGTAACTGAAATGCTTCCTGAGCTACGTTAATTTCTAGGATATTTATAGTGGATATTTGAAGGAGCCAAATTGTATAGCCGTATCGTTTTAAACCTCCAAACTTTTAAATAGCAACGACAATATATATTTTACAAATTATGGCACTAACTGAAAGGCTTCTTTAAGCCACGTGAATATCTAGGATATTTATAGTGGATATTTAAAGGAGCCAGATTGTATAGCCGCATCTTTATAAAGCTACAAGGCTTTTAAATTGCAACGAGCTTTAATACCGTTCGAGTGTAAACTAACGACAATATATTTTGCAAGTCATGGCAGTAACTGAAATGCTTCCTGAGCCACCTTAATTTTTAGGATATTTATAGTCGATATTTAAAGGAGCCAAATTGTATAGCCGTATCTTTTTAAACCTCCAAGGCTTTTAAATGGCAGCGACAATATATTTTACAGGTTATGGCACTAACTGAAAGGATTCCTAAGCCACGTTAATATCTAGGATATTTAAAGTAGATATTCAAAGCCGTCAAATGATATAGTAGCATCTTCATAAACCTCCAAGGGTTTTAAATGGCATCGAGCTTTAATACAGTTCCAGTGTAAGCTAACAACAACATATTTTGCAAGTCGTGGCAGTAACTGAAATGCTTCCTGAGCCACGTTAATTTCTAGGATATTTATAGTGGATATTTAAAGGAGCCAAATTGTATAGCCGTATCTTTTTAAACCTCCAAGGCTTTTAAATGGCAACGACAATATATCTTACAAGTTATGGCACTAACTGAAAGGCTTCCTAAGCCACGTTAATATCTAGGATATTTAAAGTAGATATTCAAAGCAGTCAAATGATATAGTAGAATCTTCATAAACCTCCAAGGGTTTTAAATGGCAACGAGCTTTAATACAGTTCCAGTGTAAGCTAACAACAACATATTTTGCAAGTCATGGCAGTAACTCAAATGCTTCCTGAGCCACGTTAATTTCTAGGATATTTATAGTGGATATTTAAAGGAGCCAAATTGTATAGCCGTATCTTTTTAAACCTCCAAGGCTTTTAAATGGCAGCGACAATATATCTTACAAGTTATGGCACTAACTGAAAGGCTTCCTAAGCCACGTTAATATCTAGGATATTTAAAGTAGATATTCAAAGCAGTCAAATGATATAGTAGAATCTTCATAAACCTCCAAGGGTTTTAAATGGCAACGAGCTTTAATACAGTTCCAGTGTAAGCTAACAACAACATATTTTGCAAGTCATGGCAGTAACTCAAATGCTTCCTGAGCCACGTTAATTTCTAGGATATTTATAGTGGATATTTAAAGGAGCCAAATTGTATAGCCGTATCTTTTTAAACCTCCAAGGCTTTTAAATGGCAGCGACAATATATCTTACAAGTTATGGCACTAACTGAAAGGCTTCCTAAGCCACGTTAATATCTAGGATATTTAAAGTAGATATTCAAAGCAGTCAAATGATATAGTAGAATCTTCATAAACCTCCAAGGGTTTTAAATGGCAACGAGCTTTAATACAGTTCCAGTGTAAGCTAACAACAACATATTTTGCAAGTCATGGCAGTAACTCAAATGCTTCCTGAGCCACGTTAATTTCTAGGATATTTATAGTGGATATTTAAAGGAGCCAAATTGTATAGCTGTATCTTTTTAAACCTCCAAGGCTTTTAAATGGCAGCGACAATATATCTTACAAGTTATGGCACTAACTGAAAGGCTTCCTAAGCCACGTTAATATCTAGGATATTTAAAGTAGATATTCAAAGCAGTCAAATGATATAGTAGAATCTTCATAAACCTCCAAGGGTTTTAAATGGCAACGAGCTTTAATACAGTTCCAGTGTAAGCTAACAACAACATATTTTGCAAGTCATGGCAGTAACTCAAATGCTTCCTGAGCCACGTTAATTTCTAGGATATTTATAGTGGATATTTAAAGGAGCCAAATTGTATAGCCCTATCTTTTTAAACCTCCAAGCTTTTAAATAGCAACGACAATATATTTTACAAGTTATGGCACTAACTGAAAGGCTTCCTAAGCCACGTTAATATCTAGGATATTTAAAGTAGATATTCAAAGCAGTCAAATGATATAGTAGAATCTGCATACACCTCCAAGGGTTTTAAATGGCAACGAGCTTTAATACAGTTCCAGTGTAAGCTAACAACAACATATTTTGCAAGTCATGGCAGTAACTCAAATGCTTCCTGAGCCACGTTAATTTCTAGGATATTTATAGTGGATATTTAAAGGAGCCAAATTGTATAGCCCTATCTTTTTAAACCTCCAAGCTTTTAAATAGCAACGACAATATATTTTACAAGTTATGGCACTAACTGAAAGGCTTCCTAAGCCACGTTAATATCTAGGATATTTAAAGTAGATATTCAAAGCAGTCAAATGATATAGTAGAATCTTCATAAACCTCCAAGGGTTTTAAATGGCAACGAGCTTTAATACAGTTCCAGTGTAAGCTAACAACAACATATTTTGCAAGTCATGGCAGTAACTCAAATGCTTCCTGAGCCACGTTAATTTCTAGGATATTTATAGTGGATATTTAAAGGAGCCAAATTGTATAGCCCTATCTTTTTAAACCTCCAAGCTTTTAAATAGCAACGACAATATATTTTACAAGTTATGGCACTAACTGAAAGGCTTCCTAAGCCACGTTAATATCTAGGATATTTAAAGTAGATATTCAAAGCAGTCAAATGATATAGTAGAATCTTCATACACTTCCAAGGGTTTTAAATGGCAACGAGCTTTAATACAGTTCCAGTGTAAGCTAACAACAACATATTTTGCAAGTCATGGCAGTAACTGAAGGGCTTCCTAAGCCACGTTAATATCTAGGATATTTAAAGTAGATATTCAAAGCAGTCAAATGATATAGTAGAATCTTCATAAACCTCCAAGGGTTTTAAATGGCAACGAGCTTTAATACAGTTCCAGTGTAAGCTAACAACAACATATTTTGCAAGTCATGGCAGTAACTCAAATGCTTCCTGAGCCACGTTAATTTCTAGGATATTTATAGTGGATATTTAAAGGAGCCAAATTGTATAGCCGTATCTTTTTAAACCTCCAAGGCTTTTAAATGGCAACGACAATATATTTTACAAGTTATGGCACTAACTGAAAGGCTGCCTTAAGCCACGTTAAAATCTAGGATATTTATAGTTGATATTTAAAGGAGCCAAATTGTATAGCCGCATATTTATAAAGCTCCAAGGCTTTTAAATTGCAACGAGCTTTAATACAGTTCGAGTGTAAGCTAACGACAATATATTTTTCAAAGTTATGGCAGTAACTGAAATGCTTCCTGAGCCACGTTAATTTTTAGGATATTTATAGTGGATATTTAAAGGAGCCAAATTGTAGAGCCGTATCTTTTTAAACCTCCAAGGCTTTTAAATAGCAACGACAATATATTTTACAATTTATGGCACTAACTGAAAGGCTTCCTAGGCCACGTTAATATCTAGGATATTTAAAATAGAGATTTAAAGAAGTCAAATGATATAGCAGCATCTTTATAAACCTCCAAGGGTTTTAAATTGCAACGAGCTTTAATACAGTTCCAGTGTAAGCTAACGACAACATATTTTGCAAGTTATGGCGTCCTAAGCCACGCTAATTCCTAGTATATTTATAGTGGATATTTAAAGAAGCCAAATTGTATAGCCGTATCTTTTTAAACCTCCAAGACTTTTAAATGGCAACGACAATATATTTTACAAGTTATGTCACTAACTGAAAGGCTTCCTAAGCCACGTTAATTTCTAAGAGATACAAAAGAACCAAATTATATAGCCCCATTTTTATAAACCTCCAAGGCTTTTAAATGGCAACGAGCCTTAATACAGTTCCAGTGTAAGCTAACGACAACATAGTTTGCAAGTTATGCCAGTAACTGAAAGGCTTTCTAAGCCACGTAATTTCTAAGAGATTTAAAACGAATTTTAATTTAAAGGAGCCAAATTATATAGCCGCATCTTTATAAACCTCCAAGACTTTTAAATCGCAACGTGCTTTAATACAGTTTGAGTGTAAACTAACGATAATATATTTTGCAAGTTAAAGCAGCAACTTCCCAAGTTTCCTTGCTTCCTAAGCCACGTTAACTTTTGAAAGATTTCAAGTTGATATCTAAAGAAGCCAAATTATATATCCGCATCCTCACAAGTCTACAAGGCTTCTAAAGGGCAGTGAGCTTTAATACAGCTCGACAACTGGAAATTTTCTTAAGCCAACGATTAAGTTTCAATAAAAAAATTAAAAGAGCTAAATTACATAGCCGCATCTTTATAAACCTCCAAGGGTTGTAAAGAGCGACGAGCTTTAACACAGTTAGAGTGTAAGCTAAATAGAATATAGGCTGCAAGTTATGGCAGTAATTGCAAAGCTTTCTGCGCCGAGTCTATTTTCTGCAATGATTAAAATTTAAAGTGGAAATTGAAAGAACTTAAGTTATATAGCCGCACCTTTATTAACTTCCAAGGTTTCTAGGACGACGAGCTTTAATACAGTTTGAGAATAATCTAGAAAAAACATATTATGCAAGTTATAACAATAATTTCAAAGCTTCTTACGCCAAGTTTATATTCTGAAATGGTTAACATTTAAAGGCGGTCAGTTAATTTGGTGTTTAATTACAGACAATACATTAATTTCGATTCTTGGAGTGGGGTGTTTGTCCTAATTGAGAATTTTAATTGATTAATCATCCCAACGCAAAAATGCGCCCTCCCTACACAAATATAGTCAATGTCGTTAAATAATAATTACGGCGATTGTATGGATACGGTTGAATGGCAAACCTGTCAGGTATGAACTCTTATCAGGGATGTCCTCCAACTTACCTATGCTTGGAAGATCTGCAACAAAGGAAAAATGCAATTAAAACATGTCCAGTTGTTAATTATAAATATTTATTATCACACCTAAATAACGTGGCTGCGGCAGCGATTCAAATTGCTGCGAAGCAGTGGGAATGTTTTATAGTGAAATCTCCTACACGCACATTTTACAACAAATATTTTTAAAAAGTAATAAATGCCTACAATCAGAAGTAAATAGCCAAGAATTGCCACAATTATATTAATGTGTTCTAGTAAAACGCTAGCACTCACTACAGGACAAGAGTAAATTTAGTATAATACATTCTGAAAGCATAACTGTAACATCCAGTAATTATGGACCTGTAAGTATTGCACAGTAATGCGGATGTTAAAAATCTCATTTTCAAACGTCCTTGGTAAAAAAAGCATAATTATAGCTGCGATTGGAGACTATGTACCTATTTTTACAATCATAATGCGCAAGATAATAAAAACTGTACGTGCTTATTATAAACGTTACTTGTCGAAACGAAGCTCCATCGTATTAATCATTAGATACGCCCAACTAAACATCTCCCCGGTCGGAAATTTGTTCAGGTGACTCCAATCTTCAAGGATTGCTTGATAGTTTACATCCGATAGTACCAGACATTTCAATGTGCAAAGATAACGTTAGAACGGATCAATAATAACTGGATGTTAAGCTACATGAGAACACGGTGCCATTTTTTTTAAGTTATTAATGCTATATCAATATCTTAAAAAAACAAGATTCTAGGAGGTAGATCAAAACTATTAAGCTTATACCGTTGCGTTTTGAGGAATAATAAAAATCGCAATTTTCTGTAGTAAGTCTAGGGCTTCTAGATATGGGATTCGAAAAGTTAACAAGATACAGTCTAGACTATAATTACGTAACTGGTAATTGGTCAGTTCTTAGTTAATAAGATACAACCGGCATTTAAAAATGTTTTAATATAACAACCATAACTGCAAAAACATTACGCAGACCACGTATAAATTATAAATACGAAGGTATCTTAGCATATATGTAAGCCATTAATGGAATATAGAAGAGCGTAGGTAAAATGGCCAGTCACTAGTACAATTAGTACAATTATGGATAATCAAACGCTCAATGGTGCAATGGTTAACAACGTTTGATCACTATAACAAAGGATGGTTTAGACATGTGCATTGACAAACATAACTGGTGAAGGTAAAATACTCATAATTCACAATAATTATAAAGAATCAAGCGTTCAACAGTTCGATGGTTCAACGAACGTTGTTATCACTGGATGGTTTAGACATGAACGTTGGGAAGTATAACTGGTGAAGGTAACATGGTCAGTCATTAATCTCAAAAACTATTAATAATCAAGCACTCAATAGTTCAACGGTGAAACTAACGCTGTTATCACTTCATACCAATGGATAGTTAGAACCTAAACATTGGAAAATATAACTGGTGAAGGTAAAGTGGGCAGTCACTAATCCACAAATATTATTAACAATCAAGCATCTATCTGTTGGCAGTTGTCATGAAGAAAATAATCCTGACTGTATTCTAGTTTAGGGACTTAATACTGCAACTTCTATACAGCTTGAAGGTGGAAGTAAAATTCAATAAATTTATATGATTCACTGTTGCCAAAACCCTTACTATATTTTAAGCTTCCTCAAAAGTAAATCAAACGTCATAGTCTCTTAAATACGACAAACTTAAGCTAAATAACATTTTTGGATAATACCATGGAAAAGCGTCTTCTGGAGGAATTTCAACCTTACGATTGAGTCACAAACTGACACATAGAATAGATTAACCTCTTTTGCTGTTCTCTTGCTCGGACAAGGTACTCCTTTCGCCTGTAACCTTTAGGTATAACAATAGATTGTCAACCTATAATTTTATAGACTTTTATATAACTGCTCCAGTGGATTTCATTACGCAAAAAACAGGAGCCGTTTGGAAAGAGAACATTTGACACTAAATATATCACCACATAATTTCGAGGATTACCGATAGAGGAGGGGCAGGTAGATCATCGTCGTAATTACCCCCTGGGTTTTTGTGACACAAAGGATCATCGTCATAATCGCCCCCGTGGCGTTTATTAGACAACGGACAGAGAGAGATTATTTGGCACTAACTATATCACGACATCGTTTGTAGGATTACCAACAGAGAGGAAGAGGAGGATCATCACCTAGAACCGGTCAATCATGACGATGATCCTCCCCATTCTCCTTCTCTGTCGTTATCTACTACATGATGTGGTGCAGGCGTCTCTGCCCTTTGTGTAATAAAGGCCAAAGGGGTAATTGTAACGATGATCCTCCTCTTCCTCTCTGTTGGTAATCCTACAAACGATGTCGTGATATAGTTAGTGCCAAATAATCTCTCTGGTTCTAGGTAAATAGACCGAACTCAATAGACCGAAAGGCAGTTGACCGAACTCAATTGACCGAAAAGCAATAGACCGAAACGTTACTAGACCGAAGCAGCAATAGACCGAAAATCACTTGGTCGAAAATATGTTACGGTTAAAGTACACATTCGGTAAATGTGCACATTAAATATCTCGAAAAATTACATTTATTAACAATAGGATCAATAGAAATATTTACACACTATTACAGGAAACATAGTCGATTATTTACGTGGGAATGCGCATAATTTTAGTTTTTAATATTAGTAGATATGTAATTGGGTAGGATACATCTGTTAAGTATTGTATGATTTACTAGAATAAAGTTAAAATAGAATCAAAAACAAAAAAAAAACTTCTAAACACGCCACCAGTTTATGTTGCCCGTCCTAAGCCTGAATAAAGTGTGAAGGGAAGTTGATGCTATTAATGTTAATAAATGTAACCGTAATATATTTTCGACCAAGTGATTTTCGGTCGATTGCTGCTTCGGTCTAGTGAGGTTTCGGTCTATTGCTATTCGGTCAATTGAGTTCGGTCAACTGCTTTCGGTCTATTGAGTTCGGTCTACTTGCCGTAAGCGTGATTGACCCCTTCGCCTTCAGTATACAAAGGACAGGCGCTTGGAAAGAGATCATTTGACACTAAATGTATCACCACATCATATCGAGGATTACCGACAGAGGAGAAGAAGGATGATCATCTTCATAATCGCCTCCTTAACCTTTATTAAACAAAGTAGTAATAGTAGGCATTTTCAGTTCTTTCTTCGTAACATTTTGCCACTTTTTGTCGAAATCATACAATCTACTAGTTGAAAAATATATTTATCTGATTGGCCTGAACATCACGCATTTAATCCTCGATATGATGTGGTGATACATTTAGTGTCAAATGATCTCTTTCCAAGCGCCTGTACTTTGTATACTGAAGGCGAAGGGGTCAATCATGACGATGATCCTCCCCATTCTCCTTCTCTGTCGGTTATCTACTACATGATGTGGTGCAGGCGTCTCTGCCCTTTGTGTAATAAAGGCCAAAGGGGTAATTATAACTATGATCCTCCTCTTCCTCTCTGTTGGTAATCCTCGAAACGATGTCGTGATATAGTTAGTGCCAAATAATCTCTCTCTGTCCGTTGTCTAAAAAACGCCAAGGGGGCGACTATGACGCAGATCCTTTGTGTCATAAAAACCAAGAGGGTAATTACGAACATGATCTACCTGCCCCTCCTCTATCGGTAATCTTCGAAATTATGTGGTGATATATTTAGTGTCACATGTTCTCTTTCCAGACGTCTGTCTTTTGCGTAATGAAAGCCAAAGGAGTAGTTATGACGATCATCAGACTCCTCCTCCTCTGTCGGTTATCTTCGAAATGATGTGATATATTTAGTCTCAAATTATCTCTTTCCAGGCGTCTCTGTCCTTTGCGTAATGAAAGCTAAGGGAGCAGTTATGACCATGGTCATCTTCCTCCTCTTCTATTGGTTATCTTCGAAATTATGTGGTGCAGGCGCCTCTATTCTTTGTGTCATAAAGGCCAAGGGGGTAATTATGGCGATGTCCCTCCTTTATCAGTAATCCTCGAAATTATGTGGTGATATATTTGGTGTGAAATGTTCTCTTTCCAAACGTCTCTGTCTTTTGCGTAATGAAATCCACTGGAGCAGTTATGACGATGATCATCCTCCTCTTCCTCTGTTGGTAATTTTCGAAAATATGTGGTGATATATTTAGTGTCAAATGTTCTCTTTCCAGACGTCTCTGTCTTTTGTGTAATGAAAGCCAAGGGAGCAGTTATGACGATGATCATCATCCTTCTCTGTACGTTATCTTCGAAATGATGCGGTGTAGGTGCCTCTACCCTTTGTGTAATAAAGGCCAAGTGTGTCATTATGACAATAATCATCCTCCTCCTCCTTCTACTCTGCTGGTTATCTACGGCATGATGTGGTGCAGGCGTCTCCGCCCTTTGTGTCATAAAGGTCAAGGGGGTAATTCTAACGATGATCCTCCTCCTGCCCTTTGAGTAATGAAAGCCAAGCGAGCAGTTATGACCATGGTCTTCTTCCTCCTCTGTCGGTTATCTTTGAAATGATGTGGTTGCGCCTCTATCCTTTGAGTCATAAAGATCAAGGGGGTAATTATGGCGATGTCCCTCCTTTATCAGTAATGCTCGAAATTATGTGGTGATATATTTGGTGTGAAATGTACTCTTTCCAAACGGCTCTGTCTTTTGCGTAATGAAATCCACTGGAGCAGTTATGACGATGATCATCCTCCTCCTGTCTGTCTGGAGTCCTGGAAATGATGTGGCGATACATTTATTGTTAAATGATCTCTTTCTAGGTGTCTCTATCTTGAGTCAATTATGCTTATTCATACAGACTCTTGTTAATAAGTTGTTTAGGTCTATCCAGGCTGAGGTCTGATTGACAATCTTCTACGGTCGCTTGTCTTATATATTTTCCTCTGCCATTAACTTTTCCCTTATCCCGTTATGGTGCCACCTGTTCAAAGTATTGAAGATACATTTATTTTACCCTCTTTAGTAGGCTGACTATGACGTTAGGCCCTTATTACACAACTGCAGACCCAAAGTTGAAAGTCATTTATTCTCTTTATGACTGCTTTGTTAATCGTGCATACTTCTGTTGCATGCGGCAATGAGGAAGATAAGAGCATTTTCAAGTTTCGGTTTTATTTCCTTGGTGATGGCGGTATCCCTCAATATCTTCGCCAGCTTAACAGTCGCAACGATCATGTATCAGCATTGTATTTCTTTTTCGGGTCCTCCGCTGTTAGTGATAAGCAAACCTAATTATATAAAACTGTTGACAACTCTAATATGTGGAGAGTTGATATCTACCCTTTTCACTATCATCATTTTAATTTTAGCTCAATTCAGCTTCAATCCATGATCTTCGCTTGTTAATCTTCACTATCAATGATTTCTGTAATTTCTTCTATACTAGCGACAAGGGTATGGGGTCAACCTGCCAACCATCGAAGACTTCCCTCACGATATATTTCACTACAAATGTTGAACAACGTAAGGGACAAGATGCATCCTTGTCCGACTTCTGCATACACCTTGAAACTGTCATAGTATGTCTGATGTAGTCGTACCTTAGCCGTATTGTTCTCATGCAGTCTCTCGATTAACAGGGTTAGATGCTGCAGAGTGTCCATTGTTTTCATTATGCTTGGTCAAATGTAGATGATCATCACGTCAACGGTTAGACTCAGTTTTCACTTCATACAAGAGAGTTTTCGTCGCCACCCTAGGTGAAAGATTTGTATATCAACTTAAACAATAGATTCCTTCAAATGTACTGCTGGATATAAATACAATCCTTACAAGTAGATTCTTAAAAAATTACTAATGGGAACGCCGGTACAAGTTATAGTACGAAACGTTTAATCTATTACGATGTAATCCATTTAATTATCGTTAACACAGTATAAGCACGATACACTTCCTGTAAGATATAAATTCTTAACCCAAATAGGATTTCTGCGGTTTGAGGCGCCGTAAATCTGGAGAATTCGCAGTTATGGTCGACGATCGCATCATGTATGAAATTTACTTCTTATCTAACAATTGATTGCAAGAACAGTTATTCTGATTCAACAATTCCAATGCTAGTGCCATACCTCTTTATTAATAGCTACAGCCAAATACATAATTAAAATCTACGCCTAGTAAGGTCAATGCAAGGTTCGGCAATGGGGCAAAGGATTCTGTTTGTGCCTAATGGTTAACTACATAATCATTTCCTTATGGGTTAATGTGTTCTAATCGAATCTCTCACACGATCATGTACCACCCATTCCCGATGATCGACGTTCAAACAGAGACGATGAGTCAGCCTGACACATAAAAGACAACCACGTTGCCGTAAGTGAAGGCGTAGCCCGCCACTTTCTTAAACCATTGGACATTATCAAGTACATGCAATTAAACCAAATGGAGGACCCGACTGTGGCCAATGCATGCAACAAGGATGGAAGTATTTCCTCTGAAGAAAATTGGTCTTGGAGTGAGCGAACGCGTATACTTGTCAAGGTCGCGGCAGTAGCTCCTTCTCCCTCTAGCTGCAGTTTTCTACATCGCGCGTTTAACTCAGCCATTGCACTTTCAGGATTTGTTTACTATCTTGCTCTTTCCTATCCTGTTGGTCTGTTGACTTTTGGGCGACCTTTTCCGATCTAACCAAAGCATCGCCGTGGCGGTGGTAGCGGCCGTTGTGAAACTGGTGTAATTGATGGGTTCCGGACGACCTTTCCATTTGCATTTCTGCGACCATTAATGGATAACGATCTAAAATCTCCTCCCTCTGCAATCGCGTTTTTACCAGCCTATGTGTAATTTTCCGAGTTTATGGTTGTAAATTAACTCTGTAATAGGGCGCCATTACAACTTATAAGGAAATTCATTTAAACTCTCATTTTCAGCATCTGACAATTTAACAAAGTAATGATGTAGCAGGCGCATCAAGATAACGCTACCACAGACTTATATAATTTACAGTACCCTGGGAATCTTTCTGGCAGAACTTTGACCTTTCGCCGGCTCTCAACGGTATATATTTGCCGAAAAGTGAACTTACACTCGATCTTTTAGCGAATCAATGGGTTATGTAATGATGGGAACATAGACATTACAGCACCCACGTTACTAAACAGTGCAGGATAACTTTATTGTGTCGCGCTCAATTTGCAAGCGTTACGGAATTTATACAAAGTTGATCGGGGCTCACTCAATTTGAAGACTTGATCGTGTTAAATGACTGCTCGAACAAAGATTTTAAAGGATGGGAACCGCCTTTTAATTTATACGACCCCGGGCTTCGTAACGCTATAAAAATATAAACAAAGCTTGTGACCGTCGCAATCTCACACGAAAGAACCCAAAAGTTAAAGATTGAAAAAATAATCATATCAGATTTTTGATGTCATTACACACTTGATCGTGTTACATGACTGCTCGAACAAATATTTTGAAGGATGGGAACCGTCTTTTAATTTATACGACCCCAGGCTTCGTAACGCTATAAAAATATAAACCAAGCTTGTGACCGTCGCAATCTCGCACGAAAGAAGCCAAAAGTTGAAGATTGAAAAAATAATCATATCAGATTTTTGATGTCATTACACACTTGATCGTGTTACATGACTGCTCGAACCAATATTTTGAAGGATGGGAACCGCCTTTCAATTTATACGACCCCAGGCTTCGTAACGCTGTAAAAATATAAACCAAGCTTGTGACCGTCGCAATCTCGCAAAAAAGAACCCAAAAGTTAAAGATTGAAAAAATAATCATATCAGATTCTTGATGTCATTACACACTTGATCGTGTTACATGACTGCTCGAACAAATATTTTGAAGGATGGGGACCGCCTTTCAATTTATACGACCCCAGGCTTCGTAACGCTATAAAAATATAAACCAAGCTTGTGACCGTCGCAATCTCGCACAAAAGAACCCAAAAGTTAAAGATTGAAAAAATAATCATATCAGATTCTTGATGTCATTACACACTTGATCGTGTTACATGACTGCTCGAACAAATATTTTGAAGGATGGGAACCGCCTTTCAATTTATACGACCCCAGGCTTCGTAACGCTGTAAAAATATAAACCAAGCTTGTGACCGTCGCAATCTCGCACAAAAGAACCCAAAAGTTAAAGATTGAAAAAATAATCATATCAGATTCTTGATGTCATTACACACTTGATCGTGTTACATGACTGCTCGAACAAATATTTTGAAGGATGGGGACCGCCTTTCAATTTATACGACCCCGGGCTTCGTAACGCTGTAAAAATATAAACCAAGCTTGTGACCGTCGCAATCTCGCACGAAAGAACCCAAAAGTTAAAGATTGAAAAAATAATCATATCAGATTTTTGATGTCATTACACACTTGATCGTGTTACATGACTGCTCGAACAAATATTTTGATGGATGGGAACCGCCTTTCAATTTATACGACCCCAGGCTTCGTAACGCTGTAAAAATATAAACCAAGCTTGTGACCGTCGCAATCTCGCACAAAAGAACCCAAAAGTTAAAGATTGAAAAAATAATCATATCAGATTCTTGATGTCATTACACACTTGATCGTGTTACATGACTGCTCGAACAAATATTTTGAAGGATGGGGACCGCCTTTCAATTTATACGACCCCAGGCTTCGTAACTCTGTAAAAATATAAACCAAGCTTGTGACCGTCGCAATCTCGCACGAAAGAACCCAAAAGATAAAGATTGAAAAAATAATCATATCAGATATTTGATGTCATTACACACTTGATCGTGTTACATGACTGCTCGAACAAATATTTTAAAGGATGGGAACCGTCTTTCAATTTATACGACCCCAGGCTTCGTAACGCTATAAAAATATAAACCAAGCTTGTGACCGTCGCAATCTCGCACGAAAGAACCCAAAAGTTAAAGATTGAAAAAAATAATCATATCAGATTTTTGATGTCATTACACACTTGATCGTGTTACATGACTGCTCGAACAAATATTTTGATGGATGGGAACCGCCTTTCAATTTATACGACCCCAGGCTTCGTAACGCTATAAAAATATAAACCAAGCTTGTGACCGTCGCAATCTCGCACAAAAGAACCTAAAAGTTAAAGATTGAAAAAATAATCATATCAGATTTTTGATGTCATTACACACTTGATCGTGTTACATGACTGCTCCAACAAATATTTTGAAGGATGGGAACCGCCTTTCAATTTATACGACCCCGGGCTTCGTAACGCTGTAAAAATATAAACCAAGCTTGTGACCGTCGCAATCTCGCACGAAAGAACCCAAAAGTTGAAGATTGAAAAAATAATCATATCAGATTTTTGATGTCATTACACACTTGATCGTGTTACATGACTGCTCGAACAAATATTTTGATGGATGGGAACCGCCTTTCAATTTATACGACCCCAGGCTTCGTAACGCTATAAAAATATAAACCAAGCTTGTGACCGTCGCAATCTCGCACAAAAAAACCCAAAAGTTAAAGATTGAAAAAATAATCATATCAGATTTTTGATGTCATTACACACTTGATCGTGTTACATGACTGCTCGAACAAATATTTTGAAGGATGGGAACCGCATTTCAATTTATACGACCCCAGGCTTCGTAACGCTGTAAAAATATAAACCAAGCTTGTGACCGTCGCAATCTCGCACGAAAGAACCCAAAAGTTAAAGATTGAAAAAATAATCATATCAGATTTTTGATGTCATTACACACTTGATCGTGTTACATGACTGCTCGAACAAATATTTTGAAGGATGGGAACCGCCTTTCAATTTATACGACCCCAGGCTTCGTAACGCTGTAAAAATATAAACCAAGCTTGTGACCGTCGCAATCTCGCACAAAAGAACCCAAAAGTTAAAGATTGAAAAAATAATCATATCAGATTCTTGATGTCATTACATACTTGATCGTGTTACATGACTGCTCGAACAAATATTTTGAAGGATGGGGACCGCCTTTCAATTTATACGACCCCAGGCTTCGTAACGCTGTAAAAATATAAACCAAGCTTGTGACCGTCGCAATCTCGCACGACAGAACCCAAAAGTTAAAGATTGAAAAAATAATCATATCAGATTTTTGATGTCATTACACACTTGATCGTGTTACATGACTGCTCGAACAAATATTTTGAAGGATGAGGACCGCCTTTCAATTTATACGACCCCGGGCTTCGTAACGCTGTAAAAATATAAACCAAGCTTGTGACCGTCGCAATCTCGCACGAAAGAACCCAAAAGTTAAAGATTGAAAAAATAATCATATCAGATTTTTGATGTCATTACACACTTGATCGTGTTACATGACTGCTCGAACAAATATTTTGATGGATGGGAACCGCCTTTCAATTTATACGACCCCAGGCTTCGTAACGCTGTAAAAATATAAACCAAGCTTGTGACCGTCGCAATCTCGCACAAAAGAACCCAAAAGTTAAAGATTGAAAAAATAATCATATCAGATTTTTGATGTCATTACACACTTGATCGTGTTACATGACTGCTCGAACAAATATTTTGATGGATGGGAACCGCCTTTCAATTTATACGACCCCAGGCTTCGTAACGCTATAAAAATATAAACCAAGCTTGTGACCGTCGCAATCTCGCACAAAAAAACCCAAAAGTTAAAGATTGAAAAAATAATCATATCAGATTTTTGATGTCATTACACACTTGATCGTGTTACATGACTGCTCGAACAAATATTTTGAAGGATGGGAACCGCATTTCAATTTATACGACCCCAGGCTTCGTAACGCTGTAAAAATATCAACCAAGCTTGTGACCGTCGCAATCTCGCACAAAAGAACCCAAAAGTTAAAGATTGAAAAAATAATCATATCAGATTTTTGATGTCATTACACACTTGATCCTGTTACATGACTGCTCGAACAAATATTTTGAAGGATGGGAACCGCCTTTCAATTTATACGACCCCAGGCTTCGTAACGCTGTAAAAATATAAACCAAGCTTGTGACCGTCGCAATCTCGCACGACAGAACCCAAAAGTTAAAGATTGAAAAAATAATCATATCAGATTCTTGATGTCATTACACACTTGATCGTGTTACATGACTGCTCGAACAAATATTTTGAAGGATGGGGACCGCCTTTCAATTTATACGACCCCAGGCTTCGTAACGCTGTAAAAATATAAACCAAGCTTGTGACCGTCGCAATCTCGCACGACAGAACCCAAAAGTTAAAGATTGAAAAAATAATCATATCAGATTTTTGATGTCATTACACACTTGATCGTGTTACATGACTGCTCGAACAAATATTTTGATGGATGGGAACCGCCTTTCAATTTATACGACCCCAGGCTTCGTAACGCTGTAAAAATATAAACCAAGCTTGTGACCGTCGCAATCTCGCACAAAAGAACCCTAAAGTTAAAGATTGAAAAAATAATCATATCAGATTCTTGATGTCATTACACACTTGATCGTGTTACATGACTGCTCGAACAAATATTTTGAAGGATGGGGACCGCCTTTCAATTTATACGACCCCAGGCTTCGTAACTCTGTAAAAATATAAACCAAGCTTGTGACCGTCGCAATCTCGCACGAAAGAACCCAAAAGATAAAGATTGAAAAAATAATCATATCAGATATTTGATGTCATTACACACTTGATCGTGTTACATGACTGCTCGAACAAATATTTTAAAGGATGGGAACCGTCTTTCAATTTATACGACCCCAGGCTTCGTAACGCTATAAAAATATAAACCAAGCTTGTGACCGTCGCAATCTCGCACGAAAGAACCCAAAAGTTAAAGATTGAAAAAAATAATCATATCAGATTTTTGATGTCATTACACACTTGATCGTGTTACATGACTGCTCGAACAAATATTTTGATGGATGGGAACCGCCTTTCAATTTATACGACCCCAGGCTTCGTAACGCTATAAAAATATAAACCAAGCTTGTGACCGTCGCAATCTCGCACAAAAGAACCTAAAAGTTAAAGATTGAAAAAATAATCATATCAGATTTTTGATGTCATTACACACTTGATCGTGTTACATGACTGCTCCAACAAATATTTTGAAGGATGGGAACCGCCTTTCAATTTATACGACCCCGGGCTTCGTAACGCTGTAAAAATATAAACCAAGCTTGTGACCGTCGCAATCTCGCACGAAAGAACCCAAAAGTTGAAGATTGAAAAAATAATCATATCAGATTTTTGATGTCATTACACACTTGATCGTGTTACATGACTGCTCGAACAAATATTTTGATGGATGGGAACCGCCTTTCAATTTATACGACCCCAGGCTTCGTAACGCTATAAAAATATAAACCAAGCTTGTGACCGTCGCAATCTCGCACAAAAAAACCCAAAAGTTAAAGATTGAAAAAATAATCATATCAGATTTTTGATGTCATTACACACTTGATCGTGTTACATGACTGCTCGAACAAATATTTTGAAGGATGGGAACCGCATTTCAATTTATACGACCCCAGGCTTCGTAACGCTGTAAAAATATAAACCAAGCTTGTGACCGTCGCAATCTCGCACGAAAGAACCCAAAAGTTAAAGATTGAAAAAATAATCATATCAGATTTTTGATGTCATTACACACTTGATCGTGTTACATGACTGCTCGAACAAATATTTTGAAGGATGGGAACCGCCTTTCAATTTATACGACCCCAGGCTTCGTAACGCTGTAAAAATATAAACCAAGCTTGTGACCGTCGCAATCTCGCACAAAAGAACCCAAAAGTTAAAGATTGAAAAAATAATCATATCAGATTCTTGATGTCATTACACACTTGATCGTGTTACATGACTGCTCGAACAAATATTTTGAAGGATGGGGACCGCCTTTCAATTTATACGACCCCAGGCTTCGTAACGCTGTAAAAATATAAACCAAGCTTGTGACCGTCGCAATCTCGCACGACAGAACCCAAAAGTTAAAGATTGAAAAAATAATCATATCAGATTTTTGATGTCATTACACACTTGATCGTGTTACATGACTGCTCGAACAAATATTTTGAAGGATGGGGACCGCCTTTCAATTTATACGACCCCGGGCTTCGTAACGCTGTAAAAATATAAACCAAGCTTGTGACCGTCGCAATCTCGCACGAAAGAACCCAAAAGTTAAAGATTGAAAAAATAATCATATCAGATTTTTGATGTCATTACACACTTGATCGTGTTACATGACTGCTCGAACAAATATTTTGATGGATGGGAACCGCCTTTCAATTTATACGACCCCAGGCTTCGTAACGCTGTAAAAATATAAACCAAGCTTGTGACCGTCGCAATCTCGCACAAAAGAACCCAAAAGTTAAAGATTGAAAAAATAATCATATCAGATTTTTGATGTCATTACACACTTGATCGTGTTACATGACTGCTCGAACAAATATTTTGATGGATGGGAACCGCCTTTCAATTTATACGACCCCAGGCTTCGTAACGCTATAAAAATATAAACCAAGCTTGTGACCGTCGCAATCTCGCACAAAAAAACCCAAAAGTTAAAGATTGAAAAAATAATCATATCAGATTTTTGATGTCATTACACACTTGATCGTGTTACATGACTGCTCGAACAAATATTTTGAAGGATGGGAACCGCATTTCAATTTATACGACCCCAGGCTTCGTAACGCTGTAAAAATATCAACCAAGCTTGTGACCGTCGCAATCTCGCACAAAAGAACCCAAAAGTTAAAGATTGAAAAAATAATCATATCAGATTTTTGATGTCATTACACACTTGATCCTGTTACATGACTGCTTGAACAAATATTTTGAAGGATGGGAACCGCCTTTCAATTTATACGACCCCAGGCTTCGTAACGCTGTAAAAATATAAACCAAGCTTGTGACCGTCGCAATCTCGCACGACAGAACCCAAAAGTTAAAGATTGAAAAAATAATCATATCAGATTCTTGATGTCATTACACACTTGATCGTGTTACATGACTGCTCGAACAAATATTTTGAAGGATGGGGACCGCCTTTCAATTTATACGACCCCAGGCTTCGTAACGCTGTAAAAATATAAACCAAGCTTGTGACCGTCGCAATCTCGCACGACAGAACCCAAAAGTTAAAGATTGAAAAAATAATCATATCAGATTTTTGATGTCATTACACACTTGATCGTGTTACATGACTGCTCGAACAAATATTTTGAAGGATGGGGACCGCCTTTCAATTTATACGACCCCGGGCTTCGTAACGCTGTAAAAATATAAACCAAGCTTGTGACCGTCGCAATCTCGCACGAAAGAACCCAAAAGTTAAAGATTGAAAAAATAATCATATCAGATTTTTGATGTCATTACACACTTGATCGTGTTACATGACTGCTCGAACAAATATTTTGATGGATGGGAACCGCCTTTCAATTTATACGACCCCAGGCTTCGTAACGCTGTAAAAATATAAACCAAGCTTGTGACCGTCGCAATCTCGCACAAAAGAACCCAAAAGTTAAAGATTGAAAAAATAATCATATCAGATTTTTGATGTCATTACACACTTGATCGTGTTACATGACTGCTCGAACAAATATTTTGATGGATGGGAACCGCCTTTCAATTTATACGACCCCAGGCTTCGTAACGCTGTAAAAATATAAACCAAGCTTGTGACCGTCGCAATCTCGCACAAAAGAACCCAAAAGTTAAAAATTGAAAAAATAATCATATCAGATTTTTGATGTCATTACACACTTGATCGTGTTACATGACTGCTCGAACAAATATTTTGAAGGATGGGGACCGCCTTTCAATTTATACGACCCCGGGCTTCGTAACGCTGTAAAAATATAAACCAAGCTTGTGACCGTCGCAATCTCGCACGAAAGAACCCAAAAGTTAAAGATTGAAAAAATAATCATATCAGATTTTTGATGTCATTACACACTTGATCGTGTTACATGACTGCTCGAACAAATATTTTGAAGGATGGGGACCGCCTTTCTATTTATACGACCCCGGGCTTCGTAACGCTGTGAAAATATAAACCAAGCTTGTGACCGTCGCAATCTCGCACGAAAGAACCCAAAAGTTAAAGATTGAAAAAATAATCATATCAGATTTTTGATGTCATTACACACTTGATCGTGTTACATGACTGCTCGAACAAATATTTTGAAGGATGGGGACCGCCTTTCAATTTATACGACCCCGGGCTTCGTAACGCTGTAAAAATATAAACCAAGCTTGTGACCGTCGCAATCTCGCACGAAAGAACCCAAAAGTTAAAGATTGAAAAAATAATCATATCAGATTTTTGATGTCATTACACACTTGATCGTGTTACATGACTGCTCGAACAAATATTTTGATGGATGGGAACCGCCTTTCAATTTATACGACCCCAGGCTTCGTAACGCTGTAAAAATATAAACCAAGCTTGTGACCGTCGCAATCTCGCACAAAAGAACCCAAAAGTTAAAGATTGAAAAAATAATCATATCAGATTTTTGATGTCATTACACACTTGATCGTGTTACATGACTGCTCGAACAAATATTTTGATGGATGGGAACCGCCTTTCAATTTATACGACCCCAGGCTTCGTAACGCTATAAAAATATAAACCAAGCTTGTGACCGTCGCAATCTCGCACAAAAAAACCCAAAAGTTAAAGATTGAAAAAATAATCATATCAGATTTTTGATGTCATTACACACTTGATCGTGTTACATGACTGCTCGAACAAATATTTTGAAGGATGGGAACCGCATTTCAATTTATACGACCCCAGGCTTCGTAACGCTGTAAAAATATCAACCAAGCTTGTGACCGTCGCAATCTCGCACAAAAGAACCCAAAAGTTACAGATTGAAAAAATAATCATATCAGATTTTTGATGTCATTACACACTTGATCCTGTTACATGACTGCTCGAACAAATATTTTGAAGGATGGGAACCGCCTGCCAATTTATACGACCCCAGGCTTCGTAACGTTGTAAAAATATAAACCAAGCTTGTGACCGTCGCAATCTCGCACAAAAGAACCCAAAAGTTAAAGATTGAAAAAATAATCATATCAGATTCTTGATGTCATTACACACTTGATCGTGTTACATGACTGCTCGAACAAATATTTTGAAGGATGGGGACCGCCTTTCAATTTATACGACCCCAGGCTTCGTAACGCTATAAAAATATAAACCAAGCTTGTGACCGTCGCAATCTCGCACAAAAGAACCCAAAAGTTAAAGATTGAAAAAATAATCATATCAGATTCTTGATGTCATTACACACTTGATCGTGTTACATGACTGCTCGAACAAATATTTTG